>JAVTVY010031280.1:0-122278 GCA_036873755.1 Hanleya hanleyi
CGTTCTATGTTTCACCCCCAACCCTAGTCTATATCAAGGTCTCGCAACTTTTTTCGAGAACTCCGAACAGCGCATGTCAGCTGAACAACTATCGTCTGGCTGACATGCGCTGTTCGGAGTTTGCGGTTGAACAGAATAGCACTTCCGCCTGTACGGCTTGATTTGGTTTGTGCGGTCGTCGTTAAAGTAATGTTTTTACCGTGGAAAGTGAAGCGAATGTAATTTTATCGCCGTAGATAAGCATTTTGGATTAGCGCTGCCGACAGCGAGGTAAGACAGATACGTGTTTATTTGGACTGGATGAAGACGTCTTTTCCATCCGTTGAACATTTTCTCGAAAAAAGTTGCGAGACCTTGATATAGACTAGGGTTGGGGGTGAAACATAGAACGGTAGATAGAAGCACCTGTGATGTGGCCTGATATTCCTGCCTCCGAAAGAGAGCTCGTGAAATCTTATGCACAATGCCACATGTCAACCTGTATATCAATTCGACATTCATATATCACGATCCTCATAATCGTCTCGGAGCGTAAAGAAAGGTCCACAGATCTGTCAAAAACCATCGACACAATAATTTACAATTGGCTTCCAACTTATTAGCTACACTGCCTGGAGCACAACAACATCACAGGAATAATGTCCTGATATTTCAAGGATTTTCATTGGCTAACGGCTCTCAGGCTTGTTATAATGGCGACCGCCATGTATTCTTGATCTGGGCAATAGGTCTGATGTTCAAAACGTTCTCATTCATTCGGAATTACTAGAAAAGCTGATTTGTTTTGTTTTTCGAACACTAATGATATAGTTCTTTCGATATTAGTATGCATCGCCTTAGGGTTTTCTATTCCTTTTAAGGAAAAAGCTCAGACATAAATCTGAAGATATCAGTCATAGAATAGCTTGTTACGTTTAACTGAAATTTGCTCAGCTTTTTATTGAAAGGACCTTCACATATCATCAGCGAACGTTTTATTATTCCTAGCTATAAAACAATTGTATACAAAACAACAGCATGATATTTTACCGGCATCGTCGGCTGTTGACCGCTTCTCTGTTGCAGAAAGCTAGATTGTGTTTAGCTCCAACATGGAACCTGATGGCACATGGCTGTCATTAGGTTTCACGTACTTCCATGCCACAATCGTAAGACAAAGCCCGAACCGTATAAACGATGATTTAGTTGCTCCTTACCATGCATTTTCCGATAAAACGTATCATGAACTAGTCCGAATCGTCCGATTATTGCTTCCGACAGTGAATGAATGAATTTGAATGAATGAATTTTGTTAAGGAGCAACTAAATCATCGTTTATACGGTTCGGGCTTTGTCTTACGATTGTGACATGGAAGTACGTGGAACCTAATGACAGCCATGTAGCATTAGGTTCCAGTTGGAGCTAGATTGTGTTCATAATCACAGTCTTTTAATTAGGAAGGCGGAAATTCTTCATGAATCACGGCTGGCTACCAAATGTCGAATCTGTACTCGTATTGATCGATTAGCTGAGGTAGAAACCGCCCTATTTTTATCAAATAGCTGTAATACTCATAAAAGAATTGTCGCTAAATTCTGATCCCCTTTCAGAAAATATACAGCTCGTTTTGGTGAGTTCATTATTGCAATTCACTTGAAAAAAACCCTGATAATATGTCGAAAATCTGATCGCTAGGGATAGTAGAACCGTAAATACAACCCCTTCATTGGTTGAGGCAATGAGAAACCTACATACATGTATAATACTCTGGTATACGCAATTCTTCATACAGTATAATTAATGTACAAATAAAGATGGAATGGTGAAAAGTAGATACTATTTCTGGAATCCATTTCTTCACACAGATTGCAGACAAAACCGATTGCTGCCCATTTCTTCCTAAGAGTGAACCAAGACATACATGTAGTAGTCCCGTCATCACGGATAGTGAATGTATGGAGCTAGGGTAATAAGTATCTAAAAACCCTGTTAAGCTTGGACGCCGGAGGCGACTGAGCCTAAACATTTTAAAGCACATCTCACGTTAAATAGAAATCGTGTATTATTTATTTGACATTTAATTTTATTATTTATCCTCTGTTGTGTTCATCAACTGCAGTGTAGTTATGGCTATAACTTCTTCGACATGATTGATGCGCTGCAGCCACTGGCCAATCTTAATAAATTAATATCCTATCAATGCTCCCCAATCGTATATGTCGCTATGTAGGATCTTACTGATTTCAATTGAATTTTGTGTTCGGAGCGCCCAGCTCATGAATATTTAATAGTCTTATGACATCACGACCGCATTTTAACTACTTTACTTGCATGAGTCGGGCAGGGGGGATAGGCTCATGGACTCTGCGTTAACTCAATGTTACGCCAAGGACGATTCCATAATTCTACCCCCCATTATGGCACCAACCTGGCGGGAGGGCGGCAACATCAGAAGATTCCCTCCACAGCTTGGCGTGTGCTTCGGCTGAGCCAACCAGAAAGCACTTGTCATTACGTTCCCTTCAAAGCACTATGAAAACCTCTCGGGATTGGTCAACACGCGCGTTACTGCAAGCCGGTTAGATCCTGCAAGCGACATATCCAAATGGGGAAGCAGTTAGGATTTAATTTTAATTAGATTGAGCCACTGGCTTGACGCGTTTCATTCATCAATCCTATAAGCGTCATAGTGAAGACTTCTGATTGTCAGTGACCATGGTGACGTCGGCGTCGTAAAATATTATTTACATGTAGGTTTACAGCCGAGAAATCGTTCAGTGGGAAAACGATTGCTCAGGTAATGCAAAATATAAATTATATATCAACCAAATTAAATGACAGAATATGCATTTTTGAATATCAAAAATATTTAATCGTGAAAGCTTTGCGTCTTGTGAAATATCTTGCCGTCATTTAATCAAAGAATATTCATGATATCCGAGCGTAACCATGCAATATTTCCTAGTTAATGAAATTATATTTCTTCAAATTTGCTTCCGTTTCAGAGCCCGTTACTAAAGTAGGATGCGTCATGGTTTAGCCGAGCAAACAGAGAAGCATGCAGAGAAGTACGTAATATGGTGTTCTATAGAAGCATCAGTTGTAACAAAATATCTTGTCGTATAAGGTATCGGGTACTTCTGTCATTTATGAAAATTGAATTAGTCCAGGTTCAAGAACTGCAGTTCCACCTCCAGTCTCTAAAGGTTACAAATTCAGACCAGGCTTTGACATTTTAGCCGACATCATTATACGAGGCGTAATCAAATAACATTTCAGTGAAACGCCATTGTTATCGGAAGCCTTTGTACAGAGGAGGATTCATTGTGCTGAGTCCCGCACGGTGAGAGACGGGCTGATGAAGGACAGCGGGATATGACAGGGAAGGGATGTGATCAGAAGGCGATATTCATGGTCATCAGCCTGAGTAACGTCTTATTGTAGAGTTCAACTGCACCTTGGTTAAACTACACTTCCACGAAGTGTTGACTGTATAATCCATATGACATTCAACTGGATAGACTTTCATGAAACATCTTTCTTATCGAGCCAGTTATCGGTCACGTTATATAACCTCCTGATTCAGCTTTTTCTTCTGGTTGTCGAAAGCAGTGCTCAGGCCTCGCAAGTAGTCCCCAGGGGAGTAATTATTTTATGGAGCAGTGAATCCGAATAAAATATGCAGCTGAATAGAACAAATACCATACTTGCCGCCCGTACCACTCCAAGTTTGTAAAGTTTTGAGATAGTTATCAGACACTTACGGCATGGCGCCTCGCTTTGTAGCTTGTGTAAAACTTCTGCACAACCTGGGCATAGGGGCTGTATACACACCGTGTAATACAAGAGCACCATTGTGTTCCTATGCACAAACACAATCAAACCCGGACTTAAATACAGTATACCATGGAAGCGAGTAAAAATCAGTATTAAATAAAGGAATAAAGGATTCTTGAATTCTCATGCCTCTTGGCAGGGGCACTTGTTTTGTTAAAAAATTGTAATCGCAAAAAAGCTTAAACTAACGAATAGGCTGCATATTTGTCATCCTGCGAAAAATTGGTCGCATGACATAGACAAGATTGCTGTAATAAGCAGGCAAAATATGCTCAACCGCATGTTTTATGCTCAACCACATGTTTTATGCTCAACCGCATGTTTTCTGAATTGTTAGGTTTTTACACTGGGGATTTTTCATTTTAACACAAGATGTAGCATATGTTATTCATGTCATGGGAATACTTGACTGACTTTGGTTAAGGTAATCATGTTTTTGCTAAGATGGAAACCTCTAATGTAAAACGCTAAAAATCCACAAAATAGGCTGTTTTTCCTTACAGAGCCTGCTTATTATGAAAAATTATGTGTAGGTCATGCAACCAAGTTTTCGCAGGAGGAGAGAATAGTGTGTAGACTATTCCCTTCTATAAGTTTGAGCAATTTCTGCGATTAAAAAAAAAGGTGCACTTGCCGAGGATCGAATTTGTATACTACTTCAAGCGGCCTGCATGTGTTTCGATCATGGATGCGTTCATTTTTCATGGAGGAAGACTGGCTATTTTACCGGATTTTACGTACCTGAATAGGGTCGGAAACTTACCAATCAGAGTGATAAATTTGCCTGAATTTCAGGGAAAATCCTCTCATTTAGGGATCTTTTTCCTGAAATTCAGGTAATCAGCCCTGAATTTCATCCAAAATCCCTGAAATTGAGTTGTGGATATACAACCTGATCACTTCAGGACTTTTACCTGAATATTTCTGAGAGTCTATGAATGTGCTTTTTCGTATTCGTTTGAAATTGGTGCTAACTGTCATACAAATGGGTCGGAGATTCTTTTGTGGACGACGGCTGAATATTGAGTGTCGGACGTGGCGCATGCTTTATGAACATATTGCGTCGAGTTCGATTGATGCAACAATGCAACTGTTCATGGTTACTCTTGGAGTCATGGAATTCCCGTGATGATAGAAATACATATCTCGAAACTGAAAAGCTATATTTCGAAATTCATTTGAAAACAAGAATACTTGATCGTTGTGCGCATCCTATAGCATGGACTTGTTTTGCTGGTAACTTTACAAATTGTTGACCACTTATAAACACAAAGTTATGTCTCGCTATCTGTCGTCCAGGGATACCACGAAATTGCGTAAGCGGTCACGTGATCTCATAGCGTTCATGGCGGTTTGACTGGAATCAGTCAAACTTTATGTGTGATCTTAAATCATCTATATGTGAACGATTATTGAGTGTTCTGTCAGCAAAATCAACATAGACGGAACGATTAGATGGCAGTGATTCAGAATTGCAATCAATTCTGATCAGATGCGTGAAAATATTTACAGATTGCGGACGATTTTTTAGTTGGGATTTGGATCTCGCTAAACCGCATGGAAGAGTTTGATCTGGCAGGGGCTATCTTCGACAACGTTAAGAAAACTAAAATGCCTTCAAAAAAGATGTCTAATAATAAGATTAGTCACAAAAAGGATTTGCCTGCCAGTCCGTCTGGATCAAAAGTCCAAAAGTCCAAAACCCAGCACAAGTGCTGCGGAGGATGTTATTCAACTCGACGAGGCGCCATCGAAAACTGCTCAAGCACCGGACTCAAATGAAAGATCCGATCTGGCGTTAATTCTGGCGAAACTGACCGAAATGAATGGTCGAATTAACAGTCTCGAGCAACTGGGTAATAAAAGGGCTCTAGAAATCGATGACCTTATTGAACCAAGTCAAAAAAGATTGAGAACTCAAAATCAGGCGGGTTCGATGACTGATTCAGCCTGTGGACTCGGTGACCTTGACCATGAGGCGCCCAGCGAGAGCGATGGCGAAGATCGCCTGGACAAATTTCTCAACGATATTCCTAAAGAGGCATCCAAAAATGTGGATGAAGAGGATATATGTCTCCAGCTTGTCCAAGAATTTGACCTTGGCGAAAATACTGGGCCGGACGTTGAAGTAAAATTGGCCGGTCTGTTGAAACAGACATTTGATAAACCGCTGGAAGATGACAAGTTAAAGGCCATCATGGATAAGCATAAGGCACCCGCAAACGTGGCGTTAAATACTCCAACCGTCAATAAGGAGATCTGGGACTTGATTGACTCTCGCACGAAATCTCGAGACATAAAAATGCAGAAAATTCAGTCGAGGCTGCAAAAAGCCTGCGTACCGACTATACGTCTCATGGAAGTACTCATGAAGATAAAAACTGGAGAAATTACCGCCGCAAATATGGATGTGGTAGCCGGCTTCAAGCAAGCGTTTGATACCATAGCTTTGCTCGGTACTGCGAACCACGAGCTCAATCAGAGACGCAAGGAGCTAATCAGGCCTGATCTCAATTCCAGCTACAAACAACTTTGTTACAATACCAAAGTGACGAAAGAGCTTTTCGGTGACGACTTGTCCAAGTCCGTTAAAGACATCACTGAGACGAATCGTCTGGGCCACAAGATGGCCGGATCATTCCATGACAACCGCAGGCAGAAATCACAGGCTTACGGTTACGGGTCGTACAACTATGGCCACAACAGCAGTAACAGTGGGAGGCCTTTTTTAGGCAAGCGGAAACCCTTCTTCAACAAGGGGCAGAATCGCCAACAATACAAGAAGGGAGACACCGGGAAGTAGAAAATTCAACAGAAACGACTCATGTAAGTTCAAAATTTGACTTTATTGAAAAGTTGCAAACTAAAGTTGAACAATTTCAAGCAGGTAATTTAAAACAATTCACTGGGAATTGGATGAAAATAACATCCGACAAATGGGTCCTCGAGACTATCTCAGGCTGTAGCATTGAATTTGAATCAAAACCACACCAGGTTAAGCAGGCCAGAGAGTTGACGTTCACTGTCTCTGAAAATAGTGCCATCGAAGACGAAATTCAAAAACTGCTGGCAAAAGGGGTCATTGTCAAGTCGACACATTGTCCAGATGAAGTGATCTCCCATATATTTATTCGGACCAAGAAAGATGGTTCGTACCGTCTCATACTGAATTTAAAGAATACAGGCATTTTAAAATGGAGTCTTTACAATCGGCCATAAACATGATGACAAAAAATTGTTACATGGCGTCAATAGACTTAAAAGATGCTTACTATTCAGTGCCAGTGAAACGTCAACACCAAAAGTATCTGAAGTGTTATTGGAAAGGTGAATTGTTTTCTTTTACCTGCCTCCCAAACGGCCTCAGTTGTGCCCCGAGAATCTTTACTAAAATCACCAAACGAATTTACTCTTCAATCAGAAAGAAAGGACACATGATTTCTGGATATATTGATGATTCATTTATTGTTGCTGAAACACAAGAAGAGTGTCATAATGCGGTTGATGATTCAGTTGAGGAATTCTCATCAGCAGGGTTCACTGTCCACCCAGTTAAGTCAGTGTTCACACCATCTACTCAGAATACGTATTTGGGGTTTGTGCTCGACTCGTCAGATATGACAGTGGCACTTACAGAGAATAAAGCCCGAAGAATTAAAGAGGCTTGCCTGTCAGTCCTGCACAAATCACAGGTATCTGTCAGAGAACTTGCTGAAGTAATTGGCCTTATGGTGGCTAGTTTTCCTGCTGTAACATATGGCCCTCTCTATTACAGGATTTTGGACAACGAAAAATCCTTCTGGCTTCGTCTGAATAGAGGGAATTATGGTGGATAGCAAATATTGAAGAAGCTAAAAATCCCATATTGAAAGGAACTCCTCAACTTCGTTTGCAATCCGATGCTTCAAAAATAGGCTCGGGGGGAGTGTATGAGGCACGGTCCACAGGTGGGCTCTGGTCCCCAGATGAAGCAGAACTGCACATAAATTGTCTTGAGCTAAAAGCAGCATGGTTGACATTGAAGTCCTTTTGTTCAGACATCCAGAACAAGCATGTCAAAATTCAGATTGACAATACTACTGCTGTGTCCTATATTAATAACCTGGGAGGCAAATCTGAACAATGTAACAGTATAGCCAGGGGTATATGGCTCTGGTGTATCGAGAGAAACATTTGGCTTCAGGCATCGTTCATTCCTGGTGTACTGAATACAGAGGCTGATCGCCAGTCGCGGCTAAAACGGGACAATTCAGAATGGATGCTCCTTGGCGTAACATTCCAAAAAATTGTTAAAATTTTTGGGCAACCCAAAATTGACTTGTTTGCCTCCAGGCTTAACTATCAGATAAAGCCTTACATAGCATGGAAGCCAGATCCGGATGCATTTGCTATTGATGCCTTTAGCATAGATTGGAATCCTCTGTATTTCTATGCTTTTCCTCCATTTTGTCTGATTGGTAGGGTGTTGCAGAAAATTCATGAGAACATGGCAGAAGGCATCTTAATAGTACCATACTGGACAACACAGTCTTGGTTTTCAAAATTAACTTCAATGCTTACAGAATGCCCTCTTCTTCTTTCCAGGGGGGGGGGGGGAGACACTGGTCCACCCAGGGGTAGTGGCACACGACCTGCCACAGATGAGACTAATGGCGTGCCGGGTGTCCGGGAATTGCTCCGCTGCTGCGGCATTTCGGACCAGGCTGCAAGACTCATTATGCAGTCTTGGAGGCAATCAACAAAACAGCAATACATGTACAAGGTCTACATCAACAAATGGATGGTCTATTGTGGCAAGAGGAATGAAAATCCCTATGCGCAAAATCTGGGAACTGTCTTAGATTTTTTAACCGAGTTATTTGAGAAGGGACTGGGATACAGTGCTATTAACAGTGCCAGGTCGGCACTTTCAACGTTAATTTTTCGGGAGAATGGACTACCCGTTGGCACTCATCCCCTTGTTGTGAGGTTACTTAAAGGAATTTTTCAGTTGAGGCCAGCGCTTCCCAGGATAAATGTTACATGGGACGCTGAGCTAGTATTGTGCTATTTGAGGAAACTTTCCCCGGTGAGGAAACTTTCTCTTAAGAATTTGACATTCAAGTTGGTTATGTTAATAGCATTATTGTCGGGACAGAGGGCCCAGTGCATTCATTTATTTGATTTGAGAAACTTAAGTGTTAAGAGCTCAGTTTGTAAAGTTCGAATACGTGATGTTGTGAAGACGACACGGCCTGGAATTCATCAAAGCGAGATTGAACTTCCAGCTTTTCCTCCAGATATGAGAGTATGTGTTATTACAGTTTTGAATGAATATTTGGCGCGTACAAAGCCCCTGCGAGGGGAGACAACTGGTTTATTCATTAGTTATCAAAAACCACATACGGCTGTTACTAAAAGCACCATTTCGAGATGGGTGAAGACTGTTTTAGGGAAATCGGGTGTCGATACCAGTATATTCTCAGCTCATTCAACCAGATCGGCATCAACATCTAGAGCATCAATGGCTTCGTTGCCACTAGACAGTATTATGAGGACCGCGGGTTGGTTGAGAGCATCAACTTTCGCAAAGTACTACAAAAAGCCGATTCATACAGAAGGACAGTTCGGCTTAGCAGTATTGAATAGATAGAGAATATTGAGAAATGTTTTCATAAGTTAACAGAAAAAACATGTGTAGACAGGGTCTATTGAGGCCGCTGAAACCGTCAGAGGTGATACCTCTATGCATGTACATGTAGCATCACCAAATCCTGTAGTTGCTTACCTGAGTTGATCATGTTTATTAAAGAAGTTCTGCAGCAACTTATTGTATTTGGTTAACTTCCTTGGTGGAATGAACAAGGACTTTGAACAGTTGCAGTTTGATTGGAATTATGTCGAGCTATCTGTTGTTCATAGGGATAACACGCCCACCCTGACATATGGTCCCACCCTTAACTTCCTGGTCTCCTTGTCCATTCTCAGTGTTAAAGTATGAGATCACGTGACCGCTTACGCAATCTCGTGTTATCCCTATGAACGACAGATAGCTCGACATAATTCCAATCAAACTGCAACTTACAGGTAAGTCTTGTTTAATTTTCTAATTATATCGTACAATTTATGTAGCGAGAAATGCTTGCGAAGGCCGTCCAAATGTATGAGAAAGTTCTGTTAAATGATTTACTGCAAATTTCCCGTACATTTGGACGGCATTCGCAAGCATTTCTTACTGCAGAAAATGTATGGCGAATATAACGCTTATTTATTTTATTTAGATAATATCGTGCCTACCTAAAGTTCGGTGCAACCTACAAGCAGTGTTATACAAAACACTTTTTCGATTATTGACTGCCCGAAGTAACTAAGCGTCGAATTTCTGTTAATGCCGGACTAGGTGCCGTATGAACATTGTGTAATTAAAATCTTCACGATACTCCTATGAACAGCCACGATGAAAACGTGACTGAGGATACAAAATACTTTCGAAAACGACTTACTTATCCCTAACCTGGCCTGGGGGCCATTGCGAAACTCCCCCCCCCCATAGCAAACTTTTTGCGTTATCTCCGGAACGACAATAAATTAGAATTCACTCTCCGTGACTTTGTAACTTATCACATTGGGGTCATTTTGAGCCTATTTGCATCACCCCCAATGAGTGGAATAAACTTGACGAATACCTCACTTTTCTGGTACCCCACATGACCGCCATATTGAATTTGTCCATGATCCAAATTGCTGCTCTTCCACGACAGAAAGTGGGCAAAAGCTATTTATTTATGATCAAATAAATATTTACTAATTTATCCTGTAGTTTTTGCGGAGAAATTAAATTAATAAAAATTTCGAAAAATCTTTCGAAAATGACTTTTTTGGAAATGACGTCAACGTCACTTTGACATTATCAAAGCCGTCATCTTGGATTGTTTTACATTTTCGGGTAGAACTTGACCCAAGTCCAGATTGGCGAGCAAAACACATCAATCTGTTGATGAAATTTACGGTCATTTAATTGTAGAATGTTCAAAATGGTGATGTGAGTTGAAGTTCCACTCTCAATCGCTTGAAAGCATGACAGTGAAACTAAGAATATGACATCTAGTAGACCCAATACCTTCTAAAGCTAAGCCAAGGAGCACCCTTTCCGGTCCAGCCATTGAATCTGACAGGCCCACGTTCTGGTCAGTCCTATTTCACTGTGGCGCGGTTAGTATCACATGCAAAATGTTCTATTTTGAAAGATACGATAGTCTAATTTTATTCTATTGTGAGGTACCTGGACACCATTGTCAGGATATTCAGTCTGTTTCGAAAAAGTCCATAAATCACCACGTTATAGCTCCATTGGGGCATGGGAATGAACGTGATCTACTCGCTTAATACGGCTTCTCATAATGTAAATTCACCATATGCTCTAATATAAACAAAATACGGATATCTCGTGGACGATCTTTGTCGGACGGTTAAATGGTTGTCTTGGTTATGTACATTGTATTTAACCGTGGTCTGTCACATGTATCTAGATGGGTCTGGGAAAGAAAAAGCTCCTATCGCTATTCACTTTGTTTCTAAGAAGTCGGTCAGTACAAAACCAGACAGTTTTTCTCAGATCAGGCTGTATATCATTTCTCTACTCAAAATCTGGATTGTACTGATGGATGCTCTTCTTCTATTAACGGTTCATTTTACAGGTAAAATACATCAGTCAATATCAGGTGATCTTTGTTAGACAGGAAGTTGAAAGTCTGCAAGCGCCGTGATACTTTGAAACGAAATGGGGACCACAAATAAATGCACCGAGATATCAATAATTCCAGGCAGCGACTAAACAATAGAATAGTGGAGAGAAAATCACTGTTCCCCAAAGGAATCTGCCGTTACCAAAGCAATGTTTTACTCTCTCCAAAACAAGCGTTACTGTACTTTGATGTATAAGATAAGATGATAGCGACAACACTTGCCGAAGCAGCTTTCTTTCCCGCAACATTGAAAAAGTGGCAGACGATGAACTTGAAAATAAAATTATCTTTAAAAAATAGAATTCATGAACTAATAGTCGCAGATTGGAATATGATGCATTCATTTGTGGTTCTATAAAATTATCTATGTCAAACGCTGCACGCTATTAGAGTGGACTATATGTGGCGAGGCTTTCCCGACAAGGACGTACATTTCTTTCTAGGCCTGAACAACTTCAGCATCATATAGTATAACGACAGTTCGTTATACTATATGATGCTGAAGTTGTTCAGGCCTATATACTATATGACGCTGTAGTTACGCCATAAGTGTTTTCCCTCCTCTTATGTTTTAGTGAGTACGTACGTGTTCTCATCTAACTAATATCATAATATCACTAAGCGTTTGTGACGCACATTAAGTTTTAATGTGTGTATGTTTTAATGCGTTAGATTACTGAGTTATTGGCTTGAGTACTTAAAATTTTGTTTGATCGTCACTATATAGCTGAAATATTGCTGAACGCGACATTAAACCTTAATTCTCTCTCTCTCTCTCTCTCTCTCTCTCTCTCTCCCTCTCTCTCTCTCTCTCTCTCTCTCTCTCTCAAAATGAATATAGAATGTTGGAAACGTGACGGATTATTTCGTGAAATGCTTCGTCTAAACGAGTATAGGTTCCATATCTGACATTCAGTATTTAGTCTTCATCCATAACTAAATTTCCGCGTCAATAAACGAGAGACATTGTATAGTACGCGCTTAACACTTATTCTAAACAGTTATAAAATGAAAAATTTGTTTCTTGCAAGGGGGAAGCGGCCAACAGTTTTCAATGATGGTAATAAGACATCGTGATAAGCACTTGACAGTCTTACCGTTGCTCTTTCTATCCATCAAGACGCACTTTATGAGCAAAAAATCGCTGATCTGGTCTCAAAGTGAATCCTTATGCCGCGAATATAACTGCGTATCTTTGTTGGTAAAATCAATAGAGACAATTAAACCAGATGTCGTATCTGCACTTATCTATAATCGTGTGGTCCATCAACTGAACCGCGATCAATTTTGTTTGACGACACAGGTACACTGATGGAACAATGGCCATCAATAAATTTCGTTCCGTTGAGAAGTCGCTTTGTCCCGAAGTCACATTGTCTATTCCTACGGATCGTTATTTCTCGACATACGGATCTGTCGAGTAGTAAATCATGTATCACTGAATTACAACCAATCGCGCCTTAGTCAGATGATTTCAATGCCATATACAACCCGAACAAAATTGAAGCACATAACTAACACGACCTATTAGACTAGGAATTAAATGCAATATCACAAGGATGGAAAAAAAGATGCCGCTGTGAAGGCTAAAAATGTCTGGTGGCAAAGAGTATCCGGCCCCTATCCTCTAAACCAGGTAGGACACTTATCCACATTGGGGGCAAGTGTCCGTCCTTGGTTGTAATAGGAAAGGATATGAAAAGGGACACTGATCACCATGACATTCTTATCCATCACACTGGCATACTGACGAGAAGTCATATGACCCAACAGGCAAATATACTCGTCGCTGTATAGCTGAAATATTGCTGAACCCGACCCTTAATTCTCTCTCTCTCTCTACTGACTGCATATTACTAAATCATCTCAAGAATCAAAACTGATCCCTAGAGGAATTGTATCCCAGCCACGCTTTTATTGTAGCTGTTCATGTGGACAACTTGAATGGCATGATCACACGGCCAAAAGCACGGTATTAGATATAAATATTTTAGAGCGATGATGTAATAGTCCAAGCAAGTCAGCTGATGGAAAATGATGTTAACACCCGTGTTTATCAGAATATAATTCATAATATGATGTCGGTTCCTTTCGATCCATCTGTTCTTTGTCGTGGAAGTACTAAATGTTCAAAAAGAAGATGATTTAAGCATATAACTATTTTCCTATGCATATAACTACATACTTATGCCTGTTTGGATTTGGTGCTAATTGTCGAACGTACACGTAAAAGGTCTAAACATGCAGTCAGTAAATTTGCCTGTCGGGTCATAAGATTTCTTTTCAGTACGCCACCGTCCTTGTTGTGTTGCGTTTAATTTCAATTATTGGCGCTCAAATTATTCTGTTGACGACGGTTAAACACTAGCTGTCGGATCGGACGCCTATACCTATTTATCATGTGTGAAAGTTTGTCAGTTACTTGCCGAAGGGCGGTGGTTCTCTCCGGGTACTCCGGCTTCCTCCACCAACCAAACTGTCACAATATGAGTGAAACAAACTTGAGTGTGACATTAAGCCAAATTCCCTCCCTTATCATGCTTCAATTAATTTCCGAAGAACGATAACCTTTATATGCAGTGGAAATAATTATATAAAGAAGTCTTTCGGCTTGTGATACCAAGACATCGTTTTCCAGTAGATAAATACAATTGATGCCTACAAAGCCGTTTGATAACTGAAGTGGAGAGGAGCATGTGTATAGCAAATGTTAGACCCCACATTCAATATTCAGCGGTCATCCATAAAAGAATTTCCGGGTCAAAAATCGAAAGACCTATTCGTATGACAGTTAGCACCAGTTTCTCTGGCAAGAAATATACTTGAATTTCTATATTTTCATTTTATATCTGTTTGGAATTAGTGCTAACCGCGTACCATAAAAGGTCTTTCTTTTATTGGCGCGGGAATGCTGTTATGAATACGACTGAATTCAATACTATCGGAAATTCTAAAAAAATAGTTTTACTTTTTAAATGTATTCCAGAACGATAAACTAACATATCTCAATAAATACTTGTCACTGATTCACGGATTCTGCTAAGAGAGAGAGAGAGAGAGAGAGATATAAAATAAACGTAACGTCGCGTTCAGCAATATTTCGGATACCTAGCACCGAGCAATATGAAGATGCTAACAATCCAGTAAAGTCTAACAATGGTAGTCAAAACGTATCGAAGCATGGGTATTCGCATTAAACTTTATTTAACAACCCCACTGCACTAAAATAATTTAGACAGAGAGAGAGAATTAAGGTTTAACGTCGCGTTCAGCAAGATTTCAGCTAAATAGCGACGATCAAACAAAATTCTAAGTATGATCTAAGTAAACTAATGCATTAAAAGCATGTACACACATTAAAGTTTACACAACAAACCGATCTCTCTCAAATAATCTAAAATACAATCTTCTTTTACTCGACTAAAAAGATCTTCCAAAGTAGCTGCTCGATAAAAAGTATCTCTTCCAATCTTAAAATCTATACAGTCTATAACAATATATTTGACTGTGAGATCTTCGTGGCATGGAATACTCCTTGGGACTGGCTCGTTTTTAGTACATGTTCATGGCTTAATCGTGTATGGCCGATTCTACATCGTCTAATCATGGCTTGATCAAACGTTCCTGGCTGTTCAGTTGAATATAGCCTACAGTTTTTTTGAACACGTGAAGTTTATTATCCGTAGCATCCCATAAAGATTGAAATAACTTTCTTACATAAGCACAGATAGATGATCTGAAATCGCTGTATGGGATTCAGCCTCATCATCTAGGGCTGCCTTAGCCATTTTATCAGCTTCATTATTGCCTTTGATGTCAACGTGAGTAGGGTCCCAGCAAAACATAATATCAATCTGTTGATCAAATCTATTGTCATATAATTGTAGAATATTCAGGATGATGGGATCCACTTTTAATCGCTTGAAGGCATGACAGTGAATCTGAGAATATGATATATCTAAGATAATTTAGTCAAATTCAGTTCACTTTCTGATTGCACGAATTCCCTGAACGTTATCCTGTCCAGAGTCAATATAGATGTAACATATAGGTTAAAAAGCAATAAGAACCAGTGATTCCATGAAATCACTGAAATATATAGGTTTATTTTAAACAATTTTCCTGAAATTCAGTGATCTAATGTATTCAGTAAAATAAAATCCAGACGATGACATGAAATAAATACCATGCTTCCCGGTAAAGTCCCTTGCGATGAGAAAATTCGTCAGGTAACACTATTATTGACTCTGATTTTTCTTTATATCCCCAGAATCTGAAGCATATACCAGTGTACAAATCGTCCTGGTGTATAGTCTGATAATGTTGTGTTCCATCTCGATATTCTGCTATAAAATTAATTATACCAAAAAAACACTTGATTTATCTGACAAACATAATACATACACATATATGAACTTGTGCCGGAAAATTTAAATATCTAGCATTTTACCCTACTTGGTGGCAAACAAAGATGCATTCATAAAAATACACTTTCAAATTCCAGGAAGTTTGGACGATAATTTCAGAATAATGATAGTGTGTTTAACAATTGACCCTAGGAAGCGTGTCTTTCAAGGATGCAAATTTTAATACGGGATTTAAATAGTGACATAGCAGTTCAGAATTTCGACTGAGAGGGTAAATTGTTCAATATTTTCGGGCCTTTGATTCTGGTGCTTAAATAGCCTGAATTAGAAAGACAACTGAAATCACTCTCTCCAGGCTCAATGAATGTGATTTTCAATTTGTTTACCGGCTATCTAGTGAAAATAAAAATTGCAGTTCTAAAAGGTGACATTTTAAATCTGAAAACAGTGATATCATAGTTTCACGTTCGATTGATGCAGTACATTTACTATACAGACTGTTTATTTCTAGGAAAGTATTCAATCAGCACACCTTAATTTATGCATGCTTTGCTCTATACAGGGTGAGTAAACAAATGTCTACCTGTGGTTTTGTTCGTTTATTTATATGCAGTTACAATTTATTGTGTATATGAATATAACACATGGAAGGGTACTTCATCTCTCCACTATATTCAACCATGGTATGTTTTATTCATGTGAGAAAATATACATATATTGTGTATATACCAGTGGCGTTCACGAAGGGAAAGTGCATTCTCTCCATAACTCAGAAATGAGTGAACACAGCAGTTGATAAAGAAACAGGAATAAGACTCTTCATTGGTTATCTATTTACAGATATTTCTGTTGCACATTTTACCAATGCCAAGTAACATCTCTCGGAGAGAAAGTCTTAAAGTGCAACAGAGATACCTGAAAACAGCTAAACATGTGAAGTGTCTCATTCCTGTGTCCGTTTTCATCTTTTTCCACATTATGCAGAGAATGCAATTTCTATCCATGGGCGTCATTGGTATACATGTATACACAATATCTGTATATTTTATCCATAAATAAAACATACAATGGGGGGACATAGCACAGAGCGGGAGTACCCTTCATTGTGTTATATTCATATACACAAATTATATCTTCAGATGAATAAATTAACAAAACCACAGGTGGACATTTTTTGACTCACCCTGTATATGGTATAGTGAAAATCAGCCGAGCTTTTATTGCAACTGTTCATGTGGAGACTATGAAATATCCACACGGCCCCTAACACCGGCTTGCTTGTGATAGCAGCTCAACAAATAAAGTATCTGATATTAATGGCTGAGCATCGAGGACGTCTGATGGAATAAACGTTCCAACATGGGGTAAACCTGGTAAATGCAAGAATTCCTAGCAAAGTTAACCTGTAATGCCCGACGGTTTAAATTTCCCACCAAAACAATAATGTTTGGTCCAGTTAATGCTATGCCACTGCTTGGTCTACTTTTCAGCAAATTGATCATGCTTTCGAGCCCAGAAAATGTCAGGATAATTTCCCGAAGTTATTTTTCTGTATTTTTGTTAAGCTATGAATAGCTTAATCTATAGAATAAGAGATATATTCTTCATTTATTAACTACAGACACAGATAAAGCAATGCGAGAGAAAGACAGACAGAGACAGAATAACGGACAGAACATTCCGAATACGTGATCGATACATTTCTGTATTATCAAAAAGTGCCGGTGTGATGGCTAAGAATGTCCTGGGGATTAGTGTCCCTTTTCATATCCTTTTCCATTGCAACCAAGGAAGGACAATTGTCCCCAATGTGGAGAAAAATGTCCTGGCTGGGTTAGAAGATAGGAGCCGGACACTCCTAACCACCGGACATTCTTAGTCTCTATACCGGGGTGATCAGTCAACAATTACAGGACGGTTTCACTTGAATTTAACTTAAGTAAGTTATTGCTCATATGAACTCATGGTGCTCATATGAAGAGTCACAATCAAAGCGTGACTGAGATACATCATTCTCTAGATGACGACTTTACAACGACTATTATGGATTAAGAATACTGATCAGCGATACGGATTTGATACGTTTGATATCTTGCTCCCTCTTGTAGGAAACTAGCCTATGTTTATGTATACTATGATTGTCTTTTTGAATTTGGTGCTAATACTATTATATGGAATAGGTCCTTGGATTATGATCGTGGATACTCTTCAATGGACGACGACTGAATTATAAATGACGGACCAGACGCTTGTAATTTGTTAAATTTATGGTCATGGCAACCCATGTTGATTTTCTGTCCTACTATCTGACAATTGCTTACACGTTACCGCTATATATACACATTTTACTAAGGCTAACCGCTCGCTAAGTCAAAGATTGTACATTCATAAATTAAAGAGCTATGATTTTTGTGATCATCCTCTTAAATGGCTTGATAACTAACTGTGATTGAGATTACAACGTCTCGTAATTAGCAGTCAATGTTCTACTTGGGTTAATGCAATTTAGGAGTACCTCAGGGTCACCGCTTGGTCCAGTTACGTTTGTACATCAACGACCAACACCCAAGTACCTGTGAACTCGCAGTGCCTGTTCTGTGCTGAAGACGCAAAGATCTCTAAATGGATCTGACGCCTATCATGGAAGCTTCATCTAAACATACTTAAGTGTATGGTGATATCATTTACCAACATTAATTATTTAAAAAATATTTATCATTGATATATTTTTGTAAGTCGGACTGACTGGCTTTAAGATGTCTCCCAGGGCAAACATTTTCCCCGGCGACCTACTCTTATTATGTTCTTGTGAATATTATACCCGTTATACTCATCAATAGGAAACCTTGAACAAATTGGGTAGTTTTTCATTTTAAATTTTTCTCCACATGCTCGTCCCAATAGGGTCCACCAGTTGACGATAAAATGCGAAAAATAAAATGCCGGTAAACGCCAGCATCTGAAGCAAGATCGATTTTTTTATTCACATAAATTCCGTGCGGACAGAAAAATTGTGCTTTCAAGGGTGAAAATATGGAGTATGTTTAAAAATGCATCCAACCATCTAGCAATCAAGCACACTGAATTGCAGTTTGAGAGTGCAAAATTGACTACATATAAAAATGTCCATCGTAGTATCTAATATTGCATGTGATTTCGTTTAATTATTGTTAGGGATTCAAAGACGTGAAAGGGAGAGAACTCTTTCAAAATGAATTCACGCATGTTTGCCCAGCGAGCCATCTTAAACTAATGTTCTTTGTACAATAAAAAAGATTATCAATCTACGAAGAAGAGGAGCCAGATCAGCTATCAGTATAAAATTGCAGATACAGAAATAAAAGGAACTGTTAAAGTGGAAGATAGCAATGTTCTGCTAGCTTCGGAGCTAATTGTATCAAACACGTCGTCAATAAAGTTCGACGTTATAAGTTTTGACAGATACATTACACTCTAGAAAATGATTTGGGATTTCATTTGGATACCAGAATACATGTTAGTGCTAAAAATGTTTTACGAATCGAACACCATGTTGTCTTGATCCATCATTACAGACCATGGATCACTTGAAGTCTTCTCTCTTGAAAGAAACTAAGTTGTGTCAACATTACCCTGATATCAATGTTACCCTGCTTATAATCTGTATAGAGGCCGATTATTCAAATTGCTGCATTACATGGGAGTATGACTAACGTCACAGGACCTACGAAGTAGGGTTTGATATGATTTAAGTGTGTACCTTGACCTAAGACTGACCATTAGCTGCATGCATCAAAGGGCGCCACCTGGAAGACGCTATATACGTCATCTAAATTCTACACTTTCCAATCTACACTTTCATGAATGGACTTTAGTGGACTGTAGTAAATAATTTAAACGTCAGTAGAAGGGAATACATGTTTACAGTCCAAACAACAGCGGAGATAATAATAATATCTACATGTTTACAGGTTTCTAGGTCACCTAAGTAGGTCAAATTTTCATCAAAAGTTTTTCAGCAAAGGTAGGTCAGCTCAGAACTTGCTGGTAACAGTCTCCTAATGGACGTTCATGCCAGTATATTATAAAGTAATGATCACCTTACTTGTAATAACAAATATATTTATTTTTGGAAAAAGCTTTAGCAAATACAATTGAGCCCATTTCCATGGTCGTAGGAGGCATTGAGACATGTTTTTGCTAATTTCTAGGTTACCAAATTAGGTCAGAAATTGGGTCACATTGATCTTGACCCATTTAGGTCAGGTCACACTCACATTGACCTAGTTAAGCGCATTTCCATGTTTTTGCCAGTTTCGAGGTTTATAGGTAACCTAAGTAGGTCAAATTTTCATCAGAAGTAGGTCAGCTCAGAACTTGCTGGTAACAGTCCCCTAATGCAAGTTCATGCCAAAAATCAAGGTTGTAATGTCAACGGTTCTCCTTATTTTGCCGGAGAAAGGATTCGGATGGACTCACTGACTGACTGACTCACTCATTACCGGACAATTTGCAAATAAGAGCCTACTTCGTAGGAAGATGTGTTCTTATGCATAATACGTCAATTAATATTTATATGATATCGGACCCTGTAAATGGGACTAAGGCGCCAGGTCATCCTTGGAAAAATAAATAAATAAAAAGATTACTTTCCAAGTTTGTCTCTAAAGTGCATGGTACCACGGTCTGCTATATTTTCCAGTAGCCTGCCGTCGTCCAAATTCCCGCATCCTTAATGTAAAGACCTTATTCGCAAGACAATATTCACGCCAATTTTCGAGCAGCCATAACAGCAGACATCAGAATGTCCGAATAGACAGGATTATACGTCAGTAACGTAACGCCAGAGAGTCGTAAACCGATTGGCTTTGGAGCCGTATATTTGCTTGATTTTCTGGGGTCTGTAGGAAAGCATCTTGGGCTTTTAATATTTTCATTTCATACACATTTGAAATTGGTGCCAAATAGTCATACGAAATAGGTATTTCGATTATTGACGCGGAAATTCTTTTATGGACGACGGCAGAATATTAAATACTATCGTCTATCCCGTCTTTCAATATTTAGTCGTCGTCCATTGATGAATTTCCGCGTCCATAACCCAAAGATCCATTTCATACAACTGCATTATCATCAAATAAAAAAATAAATCATAATATACACACACATATGCTAGTTCTCTGCAGGAGAGAAGGGGTCAACAGTTTTCAATGAAGCTGGCAAGACATCATCATGTTCCAAAAATATCAAATACGTATCGCTGATCAATATTATTAATCCATATGATTTGAATGTGTCTGTTCAAATAAACACCATGATGATCTTGATGTACATGGGTTCGTACGGCCCCTAAGCGGAATTAGACACAAAACGTAACGTTATAAATCGTGCACGCTATGCTCATATTTAGCGTGGGATTTGTATCGCCAAACTTGAGTGGAGGCGCTTGGTGGTATAGCGCAGTTTTATAAATTTCTGCAATAGTGTTTTGTGACGTTGAGTGAAGTCGTCACATTTCACACATGATGTAGCGAATTCTACAAGGCGTGATATGTATACACCATATGCAGGTCCAACAGAAATTGTACTGTCAAGGAAGAGATATCGGTTCCCTTGAATATCGGATCTAATTACAAGCGTCTAGTCCGTCATTCATAATCCAGCCGTCGTCCATTAGAGAATATCCGCGTCCATAATCCAAAGACCTATTCCATTTCCATATAACAGTATTAGCACCAAATTCAAAAAGACAAAAGTATACATAAACATAGGCTTGTTTCCTGCAAGAGAGAAGCGGTCAACAATTTTCAATGATGCCGGCAAGACATCATGATGTTCCAAAATATCAAATCCGTATCGCTGATCACTCGCTATTATTCATAGTAATATTTTGAAGATATCTATCATCGAAAGCATATGGGTAAGTTGAGACTGCATATTGTATTTAAAACATGGCATGAACAAGGCAAATGGCTGTACGTTCTGCCTGAAATCAATACGGCTTCCGGTATCTGGCAGTGGAGGGAATTGGTTTTTGTACCCGCACTGATGCAGTGAGCCACGATCAAAGAAAATACAATATATTTCTCCACGCACAGCTCTCCTTTACAGATTAATAATGTCTAGAAATAATAACGACCTAAATAGACTGTCGTTTTGTTTGTTTTCACAGTGAATGCGATATTAAGCTACAGGACTGCTTTCTAAAGGCCCTTACTATTTATTGTCTTTGATATCTTATCCTTGTTTCCTAGCTCCTGTTCCTTACAAATAATGTATGATATGGAGTGACGTATGGTGCTCTGTCAGTTCCAGAAATTGTGTACAGCAATATTATAACACCCGGAGAATTCTCTTTAACGGCTTTCGGTACGCTTTTAGACTGTAATATCGAAGGCGAACCACCACGGTCTGGGGTCATTTTTGGAGGAGAGTGCTCCTGATTCTGAGCAAAACGCCGTTTATCGCATATAAATATTGCTGCAGAAATATTGTGAGTTTAATGAAAACTGATTTAGAGGTTCTTTAGTAAATGAGATTCGGTGATGTCACTCAGTGAACCCAGGGTAACAAGCTAACTGTGTCGGAATAAGTTTTTGAAGCTTATAATACGTTCAGCATAAAAAGCCTTAGCATTATATTTAGCTTTATAAACCATATATGCATGTTCTTGAAACGTTCTTCTGATTTTTACAAATACGGTTGCCATGGAAAATGTTATCTTTAGGGCTTTATTTCAGGATTACAGGTGTACCTTCGTGTCCAAAGCTGATTTAGTTCGCGGCACTTTTTAATGGGTCCATGAGTGAGAAATATTGCTATTATGACCGTTTTGCGAAATAGATCAATTTTTCCGGAAAACTATGAAAATGTGCATCTGAATTAACCATATATGTATATTATTAGGAGTTTCTTTTTTCCACAGACCAAATTTTGTTCAGTTTTGAGAAGTTTTTGTCTGAGAAAAGGTGATCTACTTTAGGCACATCAACCGTGTCTCTTAGTAGTGGTAAATACATCCATGTGTATTGCAGTGGAAGAGAGTAGCATTTGTTTCAGGGACCCTTGTTTCAGGATAATGATTCAAATCAATAAGGATGGATTGTAGAATTATAGGAGAGAATTGGTGTCATGAATAAAGGTGATTTAGGCATTTTTTTCTTTTAGTTGTATCGCTTGAATATGAACTTCCACTATGGAGTTAGAAACGAAAAAAATATGATAATTTTTTTCAATTCCGTTTTATTATATTGTTATCCTACGAGGCTAAAATTTTGAGAAAAAAACCTGTCAGCACTTATCATCTCTTCAATCCGGTAACATTTTGTTCAAGTCCATGAATGTTTATGCGTAAAAGAAAACAAAACGGCCATAACGAAGAGCGGCCATAATATCCAGATTCTTGATGATTCTTGTTAAATGCTTATAGCTGTCGTACAAGGAACCTACGGCATGCGTAAGGGATTCGTAGGACAGTTTCAAAGAGGCCCTCTACCGGCGAATTGACACGAATCGACAAGATTAAAATATTCGTGGTCATTTGCCGGCATTCTCCGCCCAATTCTTGACACTGTGACTGGGGCTTAAGATAGGAAACAAGGGAAAATATCACATAGCAATTCCAAAGAAATCATCTGTGTCTGGTTCAGGTTTTTATTACCCCCCATTATCATCAAAAAACAACATGCTGGAAATTCATTCACAATTCACATATTCAATATAATATAATTAGAGATTATCTTAAATATTTTGTATGACATCACAGTAACAGATCAATCCATTGTCAGGAGAAGTTATTGAACCTAAAATAAATCTGAAGTATGGCCGTAAATGGAAATTGTGCGTAAAACAATTCCATGCGTAATCCTACTATCCTAATCAATCCAACTTATTGAACGATTATTAGATATTTTCAGCTTGAAGATTAGATTGTTTTTAAAATTTACAACTCGTTTAATTTTAAAGTACTGAGCCAACAGCAGTCAGTAACATCCAGTAATAGGAATGAGTACGCATGCAGTACGATTCAATGAAGAACGCCCTACGTATCAACACGGCAGCCCGTGAACCCACTACGAATGCTCGATAATCTGCTACGAATAAGCACGTATGCAGTACGATGTACGAATGCAATACGAACCTGTTACGCTGTGACACGACACCCCAGGGGGCCAGGCGAACCTATATATATGATCCGTTTTCTATGAAATGTACAACATACGATGGTCTTCGCGAGAGATAGTGGAGCAATCCTATGAAATCGTACGAGATTCGCGATGAAGCTTAGCCTATTCTTCATGAAACGTAGCGCCAGCGTGGGTATTCGTAATACTGTCGCGGTTATTCGTAGTACTGTCGTGTGTATTCGTAGTACTGCCGCCACACATCGTGTTGAATTCTTCTCAGTATCGTAGTATGATCGTACAAGAAGCGTAGAATGCATCCAACAATCATCGTACAATGCGTACGGCATTCTTGCTGATTTGTGACCGAAAGAGCTACTACGACTACCCACGAATATACACGATAGGAGGAGAATGCATGCGAGAACGCAGTAGGATGGTGCCAAGAATGCCATACGTATACCATTTAATCGTACTCGCCGGCGAATGTTTTGAACATTTCAAAACTTTCGTACTCCCTCCGAGAATAGGCAAGAACGGTCACGATCTACGACGAATCCCGCAAGACGCCAGTACGAATTGCCAAGAATGAACACGATTTTCCAGCTCGCGGTGATTCGTCTACCCAATTCTTGACAGTGTGACTGGGGCTTAAAGCCATTGCGTCTGACGCTTGAAAACGTATACATTCCAATCTAGTATGGTAGCAGAGATATATAGCATCCAATTTCGCTCAAGCCGACCCTCGTTCGTTTTAGCCAAAGTATCCACAAACATATACAGTGGCTGAGATATCAGTTTGAGGGTTCATCTATTGTACTGTGGGGTCACGGTCAGTTCTTTTGGCACTGTTGAAGGTTACCGCTTACATGACATATAACACAGACCAAATTACTTATATTAAGCAGTTTGTGATATTTGAATAATGCTAATATTATAAACAGACAATGTATTCGAGATTGTAGAATTCCATGTTCCGCTTCCATAGACAAAATACATAATATATGAGACAATATTAGCAACAGATTAAACAGGTATAAATATATATAATCACAAGCTAGAAGATCGTCTTTAGCGTTTGATGGATGAAAAGGAAAAGGCCCTGATATTATGGGTTATGTTGTAATTTGTGCATATACCCCTATTCATAACACACCAGATATAGATCTTCCAGAGGTGGCACACTATTAGTGCCAACTGAAATACCTATGTGCTCATGGTGATGTTGGTAAATGTATATGTATTTGCAAAGTGTAATGTAACCGTTATTATTGGCGATTTCAAGCAATGTTATTAATTAGAATCGCCCACTAATTTCTAACATAACAGAGGACTCTTTAATGAAGAGATAGCAGACAATTCGGAGAATAAAATATTCAACATTGAAAATAAGGATTAAATATAGGATGTCACCAAAATTATTGTTACATAATCTAGGATTTTGTATGATTTACTTGATAGATTTCAACATACTCTAAGAAATGAAACTAGATAGGTATTCCATGTAAATGTTGTATTTTCATAGGAAAGGCTAAAAAGTTTAAATGAAATTTTCTTCAAAAGGCCCGAAATCGAAAAATCAAATAAAACTGGGACGTCACCAGGCTTACCTTGAAGACAGTAGGATGCCAACATGCCCAACCATTATCATCAAGCAAAGTTAACCTGATTTCGCCAAATTAGTTTGCATGGACGGTGAATTGAACGATGGAGAGAAATTTTTGTTTGAGTCCAATATTGGTCTACTATTAGCTACTTCGCCATCTTCGATCACCATCTTATGAATATTTCCGATGTTGTGATTGACGAGATACAAAGCGCACGTGTTGCTCAGAAAATAACATTATTATTAGTTGTTGGAGATCGGTTGAAGGTCATCAGTTGTGTGCTGGGTTGTGATACGCGCATCAATGATAAATCATATAACGTAATACAGCTTGACATTAAACCAAACGCAAAATCTAAGTATCACATTCGCAATGCACCTACGTTGTCTGGCTTTTATCCAAAGAGAATAGTGCAATATTGTAGGCGCATATACTACGTTCTGTGGTCTCCGTGGGTATAGCCCGGTAGCTCCCGGCAACCTCTAACCTGTGGTAGCTCCCGGCAACCTCTAACCTATGTGACGTATTTCTATGGAGCAAACTGGATGGAAATATCGGCTAGCAGTCAGCAGAGACGTCGGTTTGGCGCACACTGCTGCGTTTGTATAGAAGTGTATGACAGGAAATACTGGCCGGCTTTCGCTTCAATCGTGTCTGATATTGCGACTGTGGAATCGACTTGTCAGCGTGGAGTTGAGAAATTAATTACAAAGGTCTCCACTGCTTCGTTGCACTTTATCACTTTGATTCGCTTGAAAACCGTTCAAAGTATCTTCTGCTTCTGGTGTAAGGGCCTGTGTGTTCCAGAAAGCCATTTGTGTGATTTGGAAACAGGAAATGGTTATCGTCTTTCCCTTTATTGCAAATGTGATATTTGCCTCTATCGTTGCGCTGTTCTAAAAACACCCGGCTGTTTTATTGGAGTAATTTATTTGTTCATCGTAAAGGTGATGAGAGTGTAGTCGTGTACGCATGAACACTTTCTCCAGTGCCAACTCACGACATCGCCATATCTGATTAGAGGAAAGTGTATCCGTATCTGCAGTACCTTTGCAGCAGTATTTTTTTTAAATTACGGTGAATTTGGTGTAAACGTTTGGCTATTCTACAGCGATTAGTAAAGTTACCCAAGTTGGATTCCATTGGGCGTATTCCTTCCATAGAAAGCACTGATACTGCAATACAAGAACAAAACTCATCATGGAAACTAAGCCGAGTTTGGATAACTTTGAAAACGCGGATAACGCAGGTGTTCATGGTAAGGATTTAGACGCGGGCCCTAAAGGGAACACCCATATCACTGTGCCCATTCCGGACGAATACTTGGGAATGAGTAAGGCAGGACGATGTGCCAAAAAATGTCTGGCCGGGTCAAAGGACAATCTTATTTTAATCCTTCTACTCTCGGCTGTAATTGCTGGTGTTTCACTTGGTTTTATCATCAGAGCTGCCCGAACGGGAGCATACACGGAGCGCGAAATAATGTATATTACTTTTCCAGGAGAATTGTTGATGAGGATGCTCCAGATGTTGATTCTACCTCTAATTGTGTCAAGCCTGATCGCAGGTATCGCGGGACTGGACGCTAAAACTTGTGGTCGCATGGGACTGAGAACGATCGCGTATTTTGCTACCACGACCATCATGGCGGTGATATTGGGGATTATCCTTACCGTTAGCATCCAACCCGGCGGAGGAGCTAATAGAGACGAAATCCCCAGATACGGAGAAACGAAGAAAGTCAACTCTGTGGACACCTTCTTGGACTTGATCAGGTAAGTGTGGGCTACAGATAGATAGTGGCATCAGCAAACAGATACATGTAAGTGGCAGCAACAATTATAATTGGAAGCAAAACATAGATAAGTGGAAGCAGCATAAATGATGGAAAAAATAGTCAAACTCTGGTGACACGGAGCTGACATGATAAATCCATTTTACAACAAACACATGTTATATAGTAAGAAATAGATATGTGGAAGCAGCCAGCAGATAAGTAGGAGCAACACACAGATAAATGGAAACAAACACACAGATCAGTGGGAGAAAGACAGGAAGGAACAAATAGAAACACAGTGAAAACTCCAGCAGCAATCACGTAACTTGATCTGTCCATTTGTATTATTTGTTCTGAACATCCTTCAGGTAATTAGTGTAAAGTGCTATATCCAGAAAAAGACGGTTAGGAAAATAATGGAAATTGAGATGTGGTACGATTGAATTTGAAAAATGTTACATTAAATATGAATGTTTCGACTAACAAGAACTATGCCATATTGCTGGATTCTGTTTGAAATATTGCGAACATGAGTGAAGTGGTAGGTTAGTATAAAATTGACAGTTTGGGGTTGGAAATGCCTGGTTTCCCTCTCTGTAAAGGTCGTGTGAAGGTCGACTATAACTATATACATGTATTCACACATACTAATGATATTCTGACCCGAAAGCTGTCCAGCAAACCACCTTTTGGTTATCGTTTATTTAATATAAAAAAAATAAAACGTTAATATGGAATATTGGTTTTGTTATATGGTTCTCAACTTCAAATACGATAATGTTACTTGTAAGAGTTCGAGATGACTAACATGCTAGAGTATCGAAAAGTGGTTTTATTTTGATCGAATCCCGAAATATTCCTCCACTCTTTCAATAATTTAATGCATTTTTCGACCTCGTATCATGAATAAATATGTGAATATATTGATCAGAAAGAATGCCCCGAAATGTTTTTATTTTTATCTCAAGATATAAAATTCGGCAAATATGCGCGTTATATGGCTTCTTGTCAGTACGCCGGCATTTTTTCCACCATCTTTATATCTTAAGTTTAATTGCATCACAGAACAAAGATTTGCATAGTACACTCCAAAATTGGCCCGTTTGGATTCACGTGACATAAAATTCAATGAATGACGAATATAACCTATTTATTTTAGTTTCAGTATTCGTCATGTTACGCCCATATCACCTAAGAACAAATTTAATTATACGGAAAATGGGTGTAAAACTAGCAGTAAAAAGTGCTCGGCCTGACATGCTGTGGTCGTGGCGGTCACTCAGAGTCTATTCAATTTCATTTTTTGGGTTAGCCGTTGGGAATGGACTGCTCGCTGTGGAGGTTTTTCCATCTTAATGTACGATTTGTTTCATTGCTTTTTCAAACGATCCCAATAATCACCTATAAATTAACACAACCAATGCATTAAAACGTCTGTATCTGAAAATATCTATTGTATATGGATGAAGATATGTGTTTATCATCGTATCAGATATATATTATGGTTAATCTGTTCTACACTGTACCATGTATGTATTGTACATGTTCGCCTTTTGTGACAGTTTCCAATCTTACCGATTGGGAACTTCCAAAGTATACTCAGTGGTGGTTTGCAAATGAGTTTAAATTAATCTTAATCTTAAGTGCCACGAACAAAGGTTTCCCGTAACACAAACCAAAATCCAATAAGCCTGTCATTTCATGAAGGATATTTAGTCATTTTAGGCAAGACCTGCTGTCAAATTTGGATCCCGATTGTGTGTGAACACTTTGGTACTTGGGGTGCTTTGCAGAGCATTTGAAATGAAAGGTTTATCCACTCTGTATACAGCAATTCCCCATGTAGGCCCTGCGGATCGCCTAAGCGAATAAATGGTATCGTTATTGTGATAAGTCGAACCAACGAAATGAATCCGAGGATGACATCACCGTCATTCTAGAATATTATGATTCTTTTTGATGAACGTAATTCGAATGTTGATGCTGTCAATTCATTTCTTGTTTGGGGACTAAATTGGTAAACTAAGCTTCGTCCTTCTGAAATGCTCACCCAAAACCCATCCTCCAGTCATCCATCTCTCAGCACACGCGGCACATATCATCTTCGTTATAAAACTATCAGCTCTAATGTTCCCTGTGCTATGGAAAGTGGCGTCCACCAGTTAACAAACCTGCCAATACATCACAGAGGATGGCTGCCTACTTAATGTCGGGTACCATGCTAATATCGCACCTTGCTCTAAGACAGATTCAATAAATATGTCAAAGCCGTCACGGCGAAAGAGACTGACCTTCAATTATTAGTTTTCGAACCGCTATAGGCCCTGCCCTTACAAAATCGCCAACGTACAGTCACTAAAGTAGGTTACAGAGGAACACTGCGTTCATAAGGAGTAGAATGTTTGTTTATTTTCGGATATTTGGATAACTTGCTCCTGTTGTCCTAGATTCGATGGATAACATCGCCTGGATATCAATGGAATTTAGTAGTAACAACAGAGCACCACAGATAATCACTTCATTGGTCCATTCAAATTTCAAAAAAAAAAATCCTATAATCCTATTGGACTGTGAAGAGAATTGGAAGAAGGTTCATAACATAGACATCAATGACTTTAATAAAATTGAGTTGTAAAAAACATAAAATTATGTGTGATGTTTGGACATTCTTGAGCAATGACGTAGTATCTTTATCAGTAGTATTCACCTGATATATCAGTACGAAGCAGAGATGAATTATTCTTTCCTCTGATCAACTGTGATATGTTTTATATGCCGTTAATATTAACCATCGCTGTATTCGTGTTGTGTGGTTTCCAATGCTATTAATAATTGAACGCAATCACCTGGAATCAGCCTTGGCCATTGGCTGTGCGAAGTCACGTGACGATATCCGGAGCTCTCGGACAGTTTCCACATTATCGCTACATTAACCGCCTCGTTTCAGCCTAATAATACTTTCATTACTGCAGACAACTTTGAACCCTCTCTACCTTTATGGCGATAATCAAACAGCGAAATCCCTAAGGAGCGGCAACGGATTAAATAATTGAAAAGCTATGGCATGTGATATAGAGTTCTTCATTTCCCCGGAAAGCTCTTGTTTCCGCGCTGTTTTGTGTTCAAGTCATACGGCCGGTCTTTATACTCACATTCCGACCAGATCTCAATATTGAAGCGTTTGTCTGCATCCCATGACGCTCGATTGTCAACTACTGATCGATTCGAAGAGAATGTCTACCATTCTTAGAATGCTGTCATGGATCACTCATGACCGGGGAAAAAATGTATATCAGCTGGTGCTTATTCTGTCGTAAAGGTATCTTTCCGTAGTGAAGGTTGACGACCTTTTAGCCGCTGCAATGAAGGTTTGTTTGAGTGCGCAAGATTGGTTAACAATTTTGTTGCTATCCAGACCACGTTAACGGCATGATAAAACTAGTTATCCGTTGAGCTACAAATGTAACATAACCACCAATTATTTGATCGTCTGAAAGAACTAGAGAGAAACGATTCCACAATTCGGCCTTGTAGGTTTATTGTTTTGGTGGGAAATTTAAGCCGAACGACGTCGCGTGCATTACAGGTTAGTTTCTCTTGGTATTCTTGCATTTACCAGGTTACCCCATGTTGAGGCGTTTCCTAAGCGTATCTAATTCCGCTTAAGCCGGTGCTAGGGACCGTTCATAGTCTCCACATGAACATCTACAATAAAAGCGCGACTGAGATACTAAAGCTGCGTCCGAGAATCCATCGTATTCTCGGGTCTGAATGTTAGGTGCCGAGGGATGCTTTCCTGTAGAGTCATATGGTTGCTTATTAGTCCCCAGACGTCAATTTTTCCCACCTCTTGCATATCGCTACAATTGAACAGGATAAACATTGGATAGATCTTGTGCAAGATGTTACAGAAAACATATCAGCGTATTGACAAGAAGCTACGTGGCCCCAGGCCATTATTCTGACTGCGTCATATCTAAATGCGTCCCAAGAACCGAAAATAATTCCTATTGCCCCATCGATTATACGTATTATTGAATGTGTCCCTTTCACCGGCTGGAGATACACATATTCAGGAGCGACGACGCACTGGGTGGTGTACTGGCAAACTAACACTAGCATCTCTTCAAAAAATGTTATTTACATTGATACATTTAAAATTTTTAAAATTAATTTGTACTAACTAATAACATAATTTATGACAGAAATTTGTCTATAGATGCACTGAGCAAACAATTTAAGCTGGTTGTCATTTAAAAAAGTGATATACAAAACATCTTTTAGAGTTCACTCATATAACTTCGATATCACCCCATATTCGTCAACTCATCTCTCACTATTATAGTCAAATAGTCAAATATAATCAGATCAATTCAAGGTACATTGGCTGGGTTCATTTAATCCAATATATATCCATAGAAAATGTGATACCAAAGTCGCCCTCAGTCCGCATTGATGTATTGATGTATACAGGTTTGAGCAGTGGAAAACAATTATACATATACATCCAGTTTAATGACTGGCTGTCATTCTCCATACTCCCAAACTGTCATAGCTCAAGGGATTGTACGGGAGAACTAGAGTATCTCCTGATGTATTGGCAGTTCAAAATGAGTCAGTGGTTAATGGGAGTGATACACGATACAACATACAGAAAGCACTTCCTTTGTCGACTATGTCGTCAACATATGCCACCGTGGGTATGCTTGAAGTAATTTAATTAGCTTATAATAGTTATAGAGTAGTACTGGTAGCTGATAATAATCACACTAGGTGATTAGTGGTGGTAAATATTTAATCATAAATCTATGCAAGGTTAATCTACTAATTCAAGCTTCAATAGTAGAGAGTAATTTCAACTGAATATTAAATCAGTCCAGCTGAATATTATACACGAGTATGCGAATTTCTGGGCAATATTTTTGATCTTCATGTACTGCTCTGTATATCTTATATTAAGGAAGGGCAGTCCATTTTTTTTCATTTTCGAATCATCTGATTTTGTAATGGCATGTTACAATTAGTCCAGTTTAGATAATGTTGCGCGACAGAAATCAATGTACTATACGGCGAAATGGTACATTGACTTAAGAGATGCAAGACAGGACCATTGATTGACCTGCACTACATTTTCAGGAAGTTTATGATGGAATATTTTCATAACATACATTTGATATTGATACATGCGTGAAATTCGACATTCAATATAGCCAACAGTCGTCTATAATTACAAGCGTCTGGTCCGTCATTCATAATTCAGCCGTCGTCCATTAAAGAATTTCCGCGTCCATAATCCAAAGACCTATTCCATATTCCATATAACAGTATTAGCACCAAATTCAAAAAGACAATCATAAAATACATAAACATAGGCTTGTTTCCTGCAAGAGAGAAGCGGTCAACAGTTTTCAATGATGCCGGCAAGACATCATGATGTTCCAAAAATATCAAATCCGTATCGCTGATCAGTATTCTTAATCCATAATATTCCTTGTAAAGTCGTCATCTAAAGAATTATGTATCTCAGTCACGCTTTGATTGTGACTGCTCATATGAGTACCATGAGGATCTTGAAGTACATGGGTTCATACGGCCCCTAGCCCCGGGTTAAGCGGAATTAGACACAAGTTACGAAACGTGACGCCATAGATCTTGCACGCTATGCTCGTATTTTGCTATCAGCATGCGATATGTATCGCCAAATTTGAGAAACTTTGAGTGGAGGCGCTTGGTGGTGTAGCCCTGTTTTATAAGTTTCTGCAACAATGTTTTGTGACGCTGATTAAAATCCGGTCTGCGTCTATAATCGCGAGACCTTATCAAAAGTATTCACCCAAAATGGATTAGGTGGGCGTTTTCTAGAGTATAATGTATTATCGTCCGTCATTCATTATTCAGCCGTCGTCCATTAAAGAATATCCGCGTCCATAATCCAAAGACCTATTCCATATAACATAATTAGCGCCAAAATAATTATAGTATACATAAACATAGGCTAGTTTCCTGCAAAGATAACGCTCAACATTTTTCAATGATGCCGGCAAAACATCATGATGTTCCAAAATATCAAATCCGCATCACTGATCATTTTTCTTAATTCATATGATATTCGTTGTAAATTCGTCATTTAGAGTATGGTGTATCTCAGTCACGCTTTGCTTGTGGATGGTCACATGTACCCCATGAGGATCTTGAAGTACATGGGTTCATACGGCTCCTAGCCCCGGCTTAAGCGGAATTAGTAACACTCACGCTTTGACTGCTTTGCTAGTATTTTTTTCCACAAGCCGAAGAAGTTACATATCATTTCTTAAAATTTAGACTGACCAATAAAATGCTTCCAAATTGGACGATAGCCATAAATGTATTGGAGTGTATATGAAAATCTACTGCCATCAGTAATGTGTCAGAAGCCAATCATGTACAGCACCAGCTCATACAACCTATAGTTTCATCGCGATAGTTAGTTGGTTGTATCTATCGAACGCTGGTAGAAATATCAATGTAGCGTGCAAGATCTATGGCGTTACGTTTCGTAACTTGTGTCTGATTCCGCCTCACCCGGGGCTAGGGGCCGTATTAACCCATGTATTACAAGATGATCATGATGTTCATATGAACCGTCACAATCAAAGCGTGACTGAGATACATCGTATTCTAGATAACGATTTCACAACGAAAATGATGTGGATTAGGAATACTGATCAGCGATACGGATTTGATAGTTTTCGAACAACATGATGTCTTGAAGGCATCATTGAAAACTGTTGACCGCTCCTCTCTTACAGGAAACTAGCCTTTTTTATATATACTGTGATTTATTCTTTTAACTTGGTGCTAATGCTATTATATGAATTAGGACTTTGGATTATGGACGCGAAAATTCTTTAATGGACGATGATTTAATATTGAATGAGACTAGACGCTTGGATCCATTTCTAGTGCTCCAAATCGATTCAGTTAACCTTGTTACTAATTCCTGCAGCTAGTTAGTACAGGTGATTTCATTCAACTATTTACGGCGACATTCGTAACGAGCCATAGCCAATCTTAATGTTTACTTATTAGGCGTTAACACCATAGAGGTACCGAATCAGCCTTTGGAGCAATGTTCGCAATGTATCGGATTATGGAACAGGCTAGCCTTACGATTGGCTCAGATAAAGTGCTGGTGGTTGAATATGGATGAGTGAGTACACAATATTGTACGTACATTTCACGCAATTCCTCCGCGTAATTAACGCGCTGAAAATATTTACCGCTAGTTGAATTCCAGTATTGTCTTCAACGCGGAAGTATAAAACTCGGGCACCCCAAGTCGGCCTTGTTTCATTGAAATTGATTCTGGATGACATCTTGTTTTCTTATCGTCTAAGTGATCATTGACATATTGTCATGAAATATAACGTCCGGGAATTATTTGTCCGGTTTCAGTACAGTGATTTCTTTTAACAAAATCCTGTCATTTAACATTACGAGGGATAGGGAAAATAATTAATTCCCTTTAACCTGAACCTGTATACGTGTTTAACCATTATTTCCTGATGATATATGTTGAAATGCAGGTTTCACGTGGACCATTCAGCGTAGAAGCAGATGTGTTGTTTTCAAACATGTTTTGAGGTCCCGAGACTCTTTTTTGAAGTGGTCTAATTAGACCACATATGTCATCGATAGACCACATGAATATGTCATCATCAACAATTACAAGCATCTGGTCCGTCATTCATAATTCAGCCGTCGTCCATTAGAGAATATCCGCGTTCATAATCCAAAGACCTATTCCATATAACAGTATTAGCACCAAATTCAAAAAGACAATCATAGTATACATAAACATAGGCTTGTTTCATGCAAGAGAGAAGCGGTCAACAGTTTTCAATGATGCCGGCAAGACATCATGATGTTCCAAAAATATCAAATCCGTATCAACAAAGCACACGAACTTTTCATCATAGACCATATTAATGTCATCAATAGATCACGTAAACATGTCGTCAATAGCCCACATGAAAATGTCATCAATAGATCACGTTAACATATGCTGAGCGCAATGTCACACTAAAGGTCAACTGAGAAAACATGTTCCAAGAACTTGCTCCACATTCTTTTATTATATTTTACACGTTTTACGAGCTGTGACTGTTCTGAGAATTTGAAAGGAAGGTGGCATAGAAGTGTCTATCGCCTGGAATGGAGACTTCATGGCAACAGAAAGTAAGCACTTAAAACGACTGAGTATTCTGCAGCCGAGTTTGAATGGAACATAAATTTGCATGAAGACGGTATCTTTTTTGTTTGCACTCCTCTTCAAATAACGCAGTCCACCGTGCATGATAAATTGAGCCACTTGAACGAACCGAGAATCAGTTAGATACCAGCGTATTGTGGTAGAATGGAACGTGCCGGTTGCACCATTTGTCCGCCCGCCATGGCATCCATGTCAAGATGTTCGTCAGTGCCTGTAGATTAGGCGAACAGTCGTGCACCAATAGAATACTTTAACTCACAAATGAAAACGTGACAATGGGTCACGGCTTATGTCGACGCGTCCAAACGTTTCATATGAATATGCGTCGTATATAAACGACCGGGTTTCAAGTTAGATCGACTCTCTTTAATTTGATAAAGGAAAAGTCTTAGCTTTTGTTTGGCACTGTCCAAATACTAATGTACTAAGCTACGACGATCACTTAGAAACAACTTCTCATCCCTTCGACGCCGGTGCACTAGAATTTCGCTTAGTGTTGACGGAGCTATTATCAGCACGTAATTAGGGGTGATGGCACTAAAGGGCCGCTCGCTTTATCAGAGAGCGCCGGTCGATCAATCAGTATCGGGCTGAGGGAATAGCGTCCCCAGAGAGAAAACATACAGTAGAGAGAGCGCTGGAGCAGAGACCTCCATTAAAGAGCAGAACACCCATCACATGATAAATGTTAAGGGAAGATGACCATCAAAATCCTGGCAGGGAATGTTTTCTCGTTAATTTGTGGATTTTGGCTGGAATAAATACGCAATTGTTCCGGAACGCGCCCAAGCATCATCTCCGGTTGCGCCGAACATTTACAGCTGCAAGAAATGAAATGCTTCCTGTCAGTCGACGCTCACTAAGAGCAGATAATGAAGATGAACCGGGCGTTCTAACCGGGCTTTCAGCTCTGTCGCTTGGTGATGGGGAATTCTCACCAAGGGTACTTCAACTACTTAACCCTGTTCAGGCTTTCATGCTAGGACTTCTCAATAGCTCGATAAAGTGAAGGGCTCCAATCAAGTATGAGGGATATTTTATTATACACACCGCGCGCGGCAGAAAGTACATTTGCGACCGGGCAGTTGAATAAGCTTACAATTTTAGCTCTACGTCCTAAAACGTTTCGGAAGTGCGTATTTGCTCGTTACATCCTATACTCTACTTGAATAGGACGTTGTACTACAAGCGCATTGATACTGATGTATAAACAGAAATGTTCTGAATCAATACAGGACAATATAAAAATAAAATATCTATCCTCTCTAGTAAACGTTTCACCAGCCGATGTGACGTTCGATCATCTGTCGCCTATAGATAGGTAATTGCAATAGGTGTCATAAGACGGCTATGTTAAAGTTATCCACAGGGGGTGTCTTTTATTTAGCCCTCATTTATGTGGATTAGCAACAAAAGGGAGAGAGAGAGAGAATTAAGGTTTAACGTCGCATTCAGCAATATTTCAGCTATACAGCGACGATCAAACAAAATTCTAAGGATTCATTTCAACAACCCAGTAAACTATTGCGTAAAAACTGGTACAAACATCAAAATTTGTACAACAAACCAATCTCTCTCAAATAATTTAAAATACAATCTTCTTTCACTCGGCTAAAACGATCTTCCAGAGTAGCCGCTCGATAAAAAGCATCTCTTACAATCTTAAAATCTATGCAGTCTATGAGAATATGTTTCACCGTGAGATCTTCATGACATGGAATACACCTTGGGACCGGCTCCTGTTTTAGTAAATATTCGTGGATTATCGGGTATGACCGATGCTACATCGTCTAATCATGGCCTGATCGAAACGTTTCTGACTGTTCATATGTGTATAACCAACCGTTTTTTTGAACTCGTGAAGATTGTTATTATCCATAGTATCCCATAAAGATTGAAACAGCTTTCTTACATAAGCGCAGATAGATGGTCTGAAATCGCTGTATGGGATTCCAACAGGATCAACTTCTTCATCTAGAGCTGCCTCAGCCAATCTATCAGCTTCAGTATTGCCTTTGATGTCAACGTGACTAGGCACCAAACAAAACACAATATCTATCTGTTGGTCAAATCTAGTGTCATATAATTGTAGAATTTTCAAGATGGTGGGATGAGTTGAATTTCCACTTTTAATCGCTTTAAGGCATGATAGTGAATCCGAGAATATGACATTTTTTTCTTTCTAGTGGACCCAATACCTTCTAAAGCTGATAATAGAGCTTTTGCTTCTGCAGTAAATATGGAACTTTTACCTGGCAGACGACAGATTTTAATTTTGGAACTAAAGATAGTAGCACATGCTACTCTCTCACCATCTTTAGAACCATCGATATAAATAGCCTGATGTGATCTGTATTTTTCTCTCAGTAGACCAAATTCTTGTGTGTACACGAGCTGGTTCGTGTCTGCCTTTTTATATTTCGTCAGTGAAATATCTACTTCTGGTTTGGCTAACTGCCATGGTGGAGTTGGCAAGAGCTCGTTTGGTAAAATTTGACTAACTTTAATACCAGCTAGCAACAAAAGGTACCCCCTGTGGATCTGTCATCACAGCTCCCGAGCTATCGCATCTAATTTCGCTTAAGCCGGTGCTGGGGGCCGTGTGGATACTTCATCGTCTCCACATGAACCTCTGCAATAAAAACGCGGCTGAGATACTAAGGCTACGTCCGAGAATCCACCGTACTCTCGGGTCTGAATGTTAGGTGTCGACGAATACTTTCCCGTAGAGTCATGTGGTTGCTTTTTAGTCGCCAGACGTCAATTTCCCCCACCTCTTGCATATCGCTCCAATTTCCATCAACATGGCCGCCTTACGACGCATATTGCAACCTTCCTATACAGTGAAACCTGTATATGCCGATGATATGCAGGACAATATAACATATTACAACGTCGGTTTATACAGGGTAATGAACGTCAAAGGAATACAGAATGTAATATAGAGAAAATGGTGGTGTCGACATTTACAAGCGTGATAACTATTTTTCATAAACTTACAGAATATCAGACATTTAATAGTCCGCCGTTTTCCATTAAAACTTCTTCGTTCGTAACTGAAATACCTCATCCATAAGACAATATACACAAAACCTCAAGGAGATATGAAATGAATACGAATTTAATAGCGAGAAAAGTTTGCAATGATGTCATGATATCATGATTTTCCTTTCATTAGTTCCGTATCACTGACCAGATATCTTTTTTCTCGAATGAACTTCCAAGTTGTTCTCTACAATATGGTATCGGGGCCACGTCAGTTATCTTGATCTGAAGATATATTCGGGTTAGCCATAGACTTTGCCGAGAACATGACATTCAGAGGTCAGTCGGTGAACTGGAGGTGCCCAAGATACGAGCATATAATCAGTCTTAGCCGTGACGAATTCATTTTGTTGGAACCTTTCGCCTGCATGAAAAGTTTAGAAATTAAATGGGATTTAGCTTCGACACTATGTGCTTGAGATGCAAATGGATGTAATGTCCCCAACGGACGACTCCGCCTAATCCGTTTACACTGAAGTCTAAGGAGGTCTTTGGCTGTGATTATTTTGCACGCGATTTCTGGGATAGTGCAGAAGCTCCTAAGTCTGTGTTCCAAGTCTAAGCCGGGCATTTGGAATTACGTCGGGAGAATTTTGGTATTGCTTTTCATGATATATGGAAGCGTCCAACGATGTCTCGATAAAACATGTCCTTTTTACATAAGACGAAAATGCATTCTGGTTGTAAAGCTTATCCATTAATGCTGTTGACGGCGATGCAATAATAATGTTGTATAAAACATGTCGTAAAATGCTTGAGTCATTGTACCTTTGACGATCTGTCTAGCTTATTGCTTTCATAATGAATTGTTCATCACGATAGAATTGATCAATCTTTTGAGTAGCAAGTGGGGATTTGCGTATACATGAAGTACTGGAGCACATGCTGAGAGAGAAAATCGTTATCCCGCACAACGTTTAATGTACCGTATTTCATTGCCATTCTTTGAGCAGCAGTCCTATACTTTAGGGTTCTCTCCTGTCATATATCTATATATGTATAAATATATATAAGAAATCACTAACACTAGTACTGCTGCTGTGAATAATTCTGCTAGTACATGGAAGTTACTTGCATCATAAAATATGCCTCAAAGATTGAATGTGAGATAAATATTTTATATAGTATCTTTTATCTCAGAAATCTAGGCGGGAATCGAGTCCTCAAATGAAACATATGTTGCGATAGGTGAACATGTGATCACATAAAACTGAACTTGTGTCTACCATTCTCGATAAAATGGAAGAAATTGATCGTCAATAAACTTAGGCACGAGCCATGAAGTGATCACATCAGGCTGCAGTTGTTCAGAATTCAAATTCGCGAGCCTCGTTACGTCAATCGAACGTCACGTAGTGACGCAATTCATAACAATATAGCGAGATCAAAAGACCATAGAAGCTGACAGAGTTCCAATTTTCTCTGAAATGATATTCTTGTATTCGTTGTATATAATGTCATCAAATATAACAGCTGTGAATATATGCGTCGCTGGTGAAAAAAACGCACCTCTATTTTGAGGTTGATTTGATGGATCGTGAGAATCCAGATGACAACGAGGCAGTCAAGAACACTCAACGTTATGTTACTGCGATCTGAACGTCATTATTTCGTTACGTCGTTGGACTCAAAACCAATGTTCAAGAGGGAAACCAGCTAAAAAGGATTTTTGATGAAAGTTTGACAAAGTCAATGTTAAAATACACTCTAACTAAACCCCCCCAAAATAAAATGTTATTGCAAGACCATCAATTACATAGAAAAGTACACTCTGCCAGAAAAAATCTAGTTAAATCCACCAAAAATAAAATCGTATTGTCAGAGCATCAATTACATGAGAAACTCGATTGTTTTATGCATATTTGGAATTGATGGAATTTAATTAAGTGACATACGAAAATGGTCTTCGATTATTGACGCGGTATTTCTTTTGTGGACGACGGCTGAATATTGAATGTCGGGACGGACGCCTGTACTTTGAACCATGCTCTTCGCAATATGGAATACATGATTGTGCGAGCACGCAGCATGCCCAAACACCTATAATTGCATTGGCAGGAGAAACCAAAACCCTGCCGTATTACATGTTTATTGAATACATTCTAGCGGTTATTGATTACAAGCGTCAAGTCCGTCATTGAATATTCAGCCGTCGATCATTCAAGAATTTCCTCATATAATAGCATTAGCACCAAATTAAAAGAATAAATCTTAGTATACACAAAACTAGGCTAGTTTCCTACAAGAGAGAAGCGGTCAACAGTGCCTGCAAGACATCATGATGTTCGAAAACTATCAAATCCGTATCGCTGATCAGTATTCTTTATTCATAAGATTTTCGTTGTAAAGTCGTTGTCTGGAGTATGATGTATCTCAGTCACGCATTGATTGTGACTGTCCATATGAAAACTATGAGGATCTTGAAATAAATTTATTTGAAGCTATAGGCTGTTTCGACGTATCAGATGCCTATCAATTCCCTTCATATACGACTATGAGACTGCATTGGGGCTCCAATTTTCATTCTTGTTGTAATGGAAAGCCGATCTATTATTTCATCAACATGCCTACTTTCAGTACCTCTCCTTGACCGAACCGACGGAGTTTTCGTGATTCTACGGCTAAACCTGTAGCCATAACCCCGCCCCTCCCCCCCAAAAAAGAATCAGTGAGATTATAATATGGGTGCATTCAACTTTAAATCTCATAGGTTAAAAATAAACACACATAATCAAAGCGTGACTGAGATACATTATATTCTAGATTACAAAATTCATTTGGATAAATGAATATTTTTTTAGTGATAAGAATTGTAAGTAAAGAACATTGTGATTCCTTCATTGAACTCTGATAGAAAACAATGAAAAGCGTATTACGATTATTGACGCGGAGTTGGACGACGGCTGAATATTGAATGTCGGACCTGATGCCGGTATTTCTATAAACCTGAGTACTTGGGCAATGATTTGCAGCAGGCTGTCCGTGTTCGGTATTGGACACATTCTGAAAATGGCATTCTTTCCTTCAATTGATGCGAGGGTACTATTCTGATTATAATTATTGCGGTAACCTAATATATCATGATACATTCCGTGGAACCAGTTTCTATAAGCATATATACATGTATTCGCCAGTATGCGTTCCCGACGTTTGGGATCCACGTCTTGGAGTACAGTCTGGCGTTTTATAAAGACGGCCATGGAACATCTCGTTTATGCGGGAGGCGTTGTGGCCGTGTCGGTTAGAGCGCATGAACTGGAGTTTCATTAGACCGTTACATGATTCTCTACGTCTCTACAAGCCGACTCGCTTATAAACATCCGAGAACTTGGATACAGGAAACCGTGCAAGATACAGAAATTTACAACATTGAACAGATCTTTATTAATTTTGTGAGAACCATTTCAATGATACCCACTTACACCTGGTCTGGTTTTCCAATTACCTCTATACAGTGTAGTATTCTGGATTTGCCAGGTATTAGACGAGATCGTTCGAGACGGAACATAGTTTTCAATCTCATTTAAGTACTAGTTGACATTTATGTAGGCTTGTACGACTAAAGGTAAAACTTCGAAGCAGATTAAATCTTTGTCGATATGTCGATTAGGCCAGCCTACGCAACGACCTGGATCAGTTGTTCGCGTAACGGAACGGACGTAGCGGCAAAAATCCTTACAGTTTTCAGCTAGCCATGTTGTAAATGGTAATTATTAGCTACCCGATCTCCTGGATGTGTGGGAGAGACGCAATTGTTTGTCAGCTGAGCAAAACACGAATATTGAATCCGATGCATCTTTGGCTACACCTCATCGAAACAACGTCTAATGAAAAGGTCATAGCACGTAGACTGTGGCAAATCGAATATAACACCAGTTCAACGTTGTCCTTATCGTATCGGATACCCGGTACAATAGGCTGATCTACCCTCTATCCTGTCCTCTTCTTATGTTGAGGGACAGCTGATCTTACCAGACGACTAGGGTATTGTCTCCTCTTTTTCTTGATTGAGGCATGCAAATATGTTAGGTTTGGGTTACGGTGAGGTGTACGGGTTACTTTTAAGTTATGGGATAGGTTGTAAGCATACTGATGACGGGGGTGGGGGAAGGGAGTATTTTTTTCAGTTAAAGCCAGTCAAAACAGCTTGTCATCAACAAAACTTCAAACATTAGTCTGGAAGCCGTTTACAAATATAATCCGAACAAATACAATTACAAATCAAATATTGTGTGATAACTATATTTTTGAAAGGACTGTTATGTATCTTTGGACTTTACAATGAACCGAAGAATATATACTAGTCTCACTTCGGGCAGACAGTACTGACCCTTTTTCAAGATTGTGCTTGCAAATGACAGCTGCAAGGGTATATGGATTTCAAATGCAATTTGATTTCAATTTGTTGCACATTGCTGACACGATTTACATTCTCCAGAATCTGGTTGGTTGTTTGAAGTTTAACGTCGCATCTAACCTTATTGGTCACACGGCGACGATGACCCAAACGAACATACCCTAGCAAAACCCTAACCCTAACAAAAATCTAACCAAAGCTACAAAAAATTTGAATTTCGAATTTTGAAAATTAGGCTCTACAGACACTGATCACAATGAATCGTCAGAGAGCCTAATTTGTTTGGCACTTCAATCTACCTCCTGTGCCAGGCAAACATGGTACAAACCATCCTGCCCTAAGCTGGAGGGCCTCCAGAATCTGTTCCAAATATTTAAATACTAACGGGATAGTTTTCATTTTCAAATTGACCACTTGGACGAACAAGAAGTCAACGTTGGGATTTTATTTGTGCTCTGCATTCTAAGAAACATTGGCGGTGAACAAAAATTGTGTTCTTGAAAGATATTTGGAATTTGGGATTTTTTACTTGATGTTGAGAACTGGACCGGCGCCTTCTCCCCCTTAACGAGGAATGAAGGCCTCAAATCCAGCCTCATCCATTTGCGAAAATCCTCGGTGGCGTTATTGAACTATGCGGACATTATAAATGGGTTTCACTCACCTAAAACATACACTTATACAGGACATATAGTCGTCGCCACGATCGTTCAGCAGAAGGGCTACATACACAGGTATATATTACCCTTCACACCAGGCATATGTTTGATGTCATTACGTCAAACCTTATCCTTCCAAGTGATAGGCACTGTCAATGGATATTACTGGCCGATAGCTAGTTAATCAAATATTTCTGGAGCAGACCAACAAACGCAATCATTTTTTTATTCGCTATATATAATGGGACAGAACTAAAATCCGAAATTTTCGTTGTGGGATTTCAGATTATTTGAGAATGCAATCAACAAAGTTGCCTTTTCGGCAGATTCACTGAAAAATCATCTGTGGATATAACAAATGGAGACATTGGCATACATATTATCCTCTGTTTACTTCTGCCCAATTGTGCTCTCTATCGATCTGTGATTGGGACCTTGAAATGTGCGTGCGAGGGTCTGAAGACATGATTTATAACCCATCGCCGATTCACTTTTATCTCATGTCTTACATCTATTATCGCCTTCCAAATCCTGTGGGTATTCATATCATAAATTGATCCATTAAATTTTCACAACTTCGTCTCCATCTGAATCTAGGAGACTATTGTACAGAGACGACCATATGGTATAGTAGCGAGATAAAGCATCCCTTGAGAAACTACGGTTGAGTTCGCTTATCAATGTTTGGAAAACCCTTTTTTCTGGAAAATAGCATGACCTGGTTCTAAGCTAACTGATGTATATGAATAAATGAAAAGTAATAGTTTTACTGATGTTGCGAGGAGAGTATGATCTGTTCCAGGTCATGTAAAATTGAGTGATCTTCTGAACCGCCGAGTGTGTCCGTTATGAATGACGGACTAGACGCTTGTATCAATCATGAGCCGTCCACGTAACTAGCTCTAATTTCAAATAACACATATTTCTGAAAGATATGACTGAATCTGGCTGAGTCTAGCTGTCGCTACAAATTTATACTGATCTCACACTTATACTGATAGTCCCTCTGGATTTGTTCCACTGACACGTATTCCATATGAAACATAGAAATAAAGGTTCATATATCACGCTTTTGGACATTAGGAATATAACAACACACATTATTCACTTCTGAGCTCTACGTTGGACACCAAACTGATGAGAGAGGATGGAACTGACTGGCTATAAATACAGTTATGTTTCTGGGTCAGTGATAGCCGTCAGTTGTAAGTATGCTGGCACTATCGAAATATGGGAATCATAGACCTGCGATCATTTAATTGTAGAGATATCCAGCTAGTGTATTACATTCAGACAATTCAAAGGGTAACAATTCGAAACAGATAGAATATTGTTGTTATACTGAGGCGATTTTTTCCCTTGGTTCACGCCGACCAGTTTCTCGCTGGAACGAATAGTAATTCTGAACTACTCGACATTTGTACTATTATTCTGTAAGTAGGACCATAACGTCGCTTTCGACAATTTCTTCTTGATTTATCCTATTCCTGCTGAGCGCTAAAACGAGAAAGATACAAATTCCATTTTTGTTCACTATGTGCTGTCAGCCGCACAACGGCGCTTGCTACTCAAATAAACTATACCGAAGTATTTCCATCTGTGAAAAACTAAAGTCTCTATGCTGGGTTATATTATTTAATGCCTTTGTTCCCACGAGAATAAAACCCAGGACGTGAATAACACCATCCGCCTTCCACACATGATCGAGAAGACTAGGTTTTGACGGCTGGCGTTACATGGACGATGTTCGGATGCACTATGTTACAGGCTTCCAAAACTCTCCGAAACTTTCGTTTCTTCTATAGAAATTCGCCCCGCATAAATAGTGTACGAATCGAACGTTTATCTAATGCGTTTTTGACTTTGGGAAAAGTCACTGTAAGGCGCCACACGAAAGCGATGCGTTATAGGCAGTGACGTTAGTTTCGATTCGTGTGAGATACGGAAGGCACCGTCATTGTTAGCGTCATATGAACGCCGCCACAACGCTAACGTTACACCCGCCCAACGCTGGCGTCTTTCACCCGCAACTCTGACGTCATCATGGTGTCGTCCTACATTGGGCTGGCGCGTCGAAAACACACTCTGAACTGGCATGGATTTTTCCCGCAAATCCGGTCAATTCAATGACGATAAGTGAGTTCTCCCTTGGCAAAAAATATGTTTCATTGCGTAACTGATTCATGGAAGTATTCCAGAAGATGCATATACGCATAGCCATATTTCCAGTTCCGGAGTTCTCTATGCATACATTGTGTAACATAATGCTCGATATTTATTATTCTAACACTGAACGATGTGTTTGCCTAACAACACGTGATCTTTGCTGATGTTCAGCCCAATAGCACGGTTAGTGCAGACAATATTTTGCAGTATATAACATTGGCAGGAGTTTATCCCCACCACAGCTAGCTCCGGCTTGGCCTTCCTCTATACTACGTGGGAACATGACCCCGGTGCCAAACCACTAACCAGATGTAGTTGTTGAGAAAGTGCCGAACGGGCAATATTTGCCGAACTCTCGACCGTAACCAGTAAATTCTTTCGATTCTTTGCCGATTTATCTTCCACAAACCACGTTGTTTATGAGTGACTGTCCATGCTAGCCTGGCAAGACATCCAAACTCGGATGAGGAGGTAAAACTGTCCACATCGCCGCAATATTGCATCGATCAGAACGCCGAATACGCACCACAACACCGCGCGACACACGATACATCCCCCCCCCCGCCACTCTACCCCTCGGGTAGAGTTTAGATGTGTTGCACAGCTAAAAATGGACGGTCACTCATAAACGAAGTGTTTATGAAAGGTAAGTGGACATAGAATCGAATTATTTTATTGGTTATGGTCAACGGGTTCGACAAATGTTGTCCGATCGGTACTTTCTCAACAACTACATCTGGCGAGTGGTTTGGGCCGGGCCTTGTTTTCAAGTACTGATAAAAGGAGGCCCCACAGGAGCTACACGACAGCGAACTTGTGTTCGTAATATGTCGCGGATTAGATGTATTGTCCTATCGCTGAGTTGTACATTAGACCTATAACAACTGTAGCATCATCTGTTTGTCTCATGTGACAAATTTTTCCATACAATGATTGCCTTTCATTTTTTGGATACAAGCGTCTAGTGTTACGTCATAAACGATAATAGAAAAAACGCAACAAAACTTTTGAAGTCAAGGATTAACAATCAAATATTTATTTACAATACTAAAATCATATACAAATTAAGTGAGGTTGATACAACAAATAAATGAGAAATATAGCCTTACTGTTCAATGCTATACCGGTGTATATTTCACAGTCCGTTTTGACGTCCGTTTTGATCCGGCGCGCAGAAATCGCGTTTCTGTATTTTGATAGTCCATCACCGCTCAGCCGTTTATAGTGAATTACAAGCGTCTAGTCCGTCATTCATAATCCAGCCGTCGTCCATTAGAGAATATCCGCGTCCATAATCCAAAGACCTATTCCATTTTCCATATAACAGTATTAGCACCAAATTCAAAAAGACAATCATAGTATACAAAAACATAGGCTTGTTTCCTGCAAGAGAGAAGCGGTCCAATCTCTGACAGTTCATTCACGTAGATAACACAGCGCCACAGGAATATACAGTCCAGTAGACCGTAATTTCAGACAAAGGTAAGACAGTATAATGCACCCACAGAAAAGCTGTTTGAATTCCCTCCTCGATCATTGAACGTAGGGCTATTTATACTCTACGGGGCATTCGAGATAATTCCACAACATACAGCATTGACGTATGATCTGACCCAGTACATTCTACCAACTCAAGAAGCCTCTCGAATATGCATTACATCATCAGGCCTAGATAATCTTCTAGAAAGATCGACGTGATTAATCCACGTAAACAAGCTTGCGTGATATATTCTAAAAGCATCCTGTCTAATAATATGCTACAATACCATGACACTAGTCTGTCTTTCAATATTCGGCTGTTGTCCTTTAAAGAAATGTCCGCGTCCATAATCCAAAGGCCTAATTCATATAATAACATTAGCACCAAGTCAAAAAAATAAATCACAGTATACATAAAACTAAGCTAATTTCCTGCAAGACAGAAGCGATCAACAGTTTTCAATGATGACAGCAAGACATCATGATGTTCAAAAAATATCAAATCCGCATCGCGGATCAGTATTCTTAATGCCTATGAAATACGTTGTAAAGTCGTTATCTAGATTATGATGTATCTCAGTCAAGCTTTGATTGTGGCATTTCATATGAACGCTACAAGGATCTTGAGATATATAGATTGATACGGCCCCTAGCCCCGGGTTAAGCGGAATTTAAGTTTAGATACAAGTTACGAAACGTACCGCCATAATCTTGCACGCTACGCTCGTATTTTGCCATCAGCATGCGATATGTATCACCAAATCTGAGAAACTTCGAGTGGAGGCGCTTGATGATATAGCCCTATTTTACAAGTTCTTGCAGTAATGTTTTGTGACGTTGATTATTGGGTCAAAGGAGGTCGATGTCCATATCTTACCATGCTGACGTGACATTGCATTGCCACATTGAAAAGTCATCTATGGTCTCAACCTTTGTTACCGGTGAACATTAGATGCTTATCAATTTGGAATATGTTCGCCTCTCAATGCTTGGCTCGACGAATTTCGGCTTTAAAACTTACACAAATCGTAATTGTGGTGGTCGGGAATACTCCAATATAGTAGCTGCTGTGGCAAGGAAGGAGGTGCCAAATGCGCGAGAAAGCAGAGAATCGAATGACGCTTCTCAGCGGATTAAATCTATTAATTACGTAAAGAATATATTGATAATTATATGTCTATATCATTGACATGGAACTTCTTGGTAATCTTTGCTTCTTCCTGCCTATAAATATATCAAATATGACACTTGAGGTGTGAAATAGGATTATTATATTAAGTCTATCAATATTATCTAATAATATACAGTTGTCTGACATTGTTGATATTTTCAGAGAATACACTTTCCTGTAATCATTAATAGTGGTTTGTTAAGGGCCTATGTTTGTTAACTGAATTTCTCACATCACCGCGGACAAGATTAGTTTCATTCACTCATATGATATAAAAGCTGTACCACACCGGCTACATTCTTTCTATGTAGTAAACGCAGTTTTCACCCACCCACTATCTGCGCTTATGTGAGAAAACTGTTTCAATATTTATGGGATGCTGTGGATAATAACAAACTTCATGAGTTTCAAAAAACTGTAAGATATACTCATCTGAGAAGTCAGAAACTTTTCCATCAAGCCATGATCAGGCGATGTAGAATCGACCACACCCGATTAACTCACGAACATTTACTAAACAAGGAACCAGCCCAAAGTTGTATTCCATACCACGAAGATCTCACAGTGAAACATATTCTGATCGACTGTATAGATTTTAAGATTGTGAGAGATTCTTTCTATCAAGCAGCTACTTTAGAAGATATTCATAACCTCGATTATATCCCCTTGTTTGTCTAATTTATGACAGACTCTTTTGATATAGCCCATATTAAATATTAAATTCGCTAGAGCTCGTTTGAAAAATATCAGACAATTGACCACTCATAATGATAATCTATATGTATACTACACTGTCAGAATTTTTGGGAATATACGCAATGTACCCCAACTAGTTGAGCCAAAAGCACCCAAAATGTTTGGTTCAAAATATAATTTGACCCAATTTCTTTGTTTCGGTCTGTCGCGTCTGTACCCAGAAATACCTGGACCATTTGACTCGCTCCTTCTGACAGTGTATTGCATGATCGTTGTTGGACATTACGTCTCCGTGATATACCGGTGATAGATGATCGATAGCCTATGAAGCACCACGAATGCAGCATCCCTGTAGGATGGATTTTCAACAAATGACATATCCCTTTTGCAACTGTATGGATATATCTTTGAGCGGGGTATTATTAATAATATTTCAGTATGATAACAGTTCATCAACTAGGCACTGATGTGATTGCGTCGCTGCTTGGTTGATCTTTTAAGAAAAACATGTCTTCCAATCTGTGCATATTACCAGTATCTGTGAGATCCAAGTGCTTGAAACTCAACGAAGTTCAAAAGATATATACTGGTTGATGTTAGCGGGCAACGAAATGTGGATGACTATGACAATGTATACTCTTGGCGAGTCATGCCAAGAGTTTGATTTCCATCCGATCTCTTGATTTAATAAGGGTAGCTTATTTACACAGCGTTCACCGTAGGTTGTTATAAAGAAGTCTTTTATTGATAACATATCCCGTAGCCTGTTATCGCTCCACTGTTCCATACATGTTACCATTATACCAATTTTCGTTACGCTTTCTTGACGACGATCCCTTGTTTGATTGTTAGGTCTAACGCGCTAGCGTTGCCAGTGGATTCACAACTGTAACCCGTGTTTGGAGATATTTATCGCTGTGTAGGTAGGCTAGACACGCAAACTGGTAATGAAAATAATGAATTATATGCGAGCTGGTTGGAATGCGGCTTTGATGTTAGCACTCTTCGTATATATATTATTCTTTCATATCGGAAGAATAGATAACTAATTACGTGGTTATTTATTCACTCGCACTTGTGCAAAATATTGTCTGAACTAGCCACGCTATTGCTGTCCGAATCTTATCAGCAAATATCACGCGTTGCTAAGCAAATACACTGTTTGCTTTATTAGCGGATGACAATGGGATACTTGCACTATGCACTGCAGTCAATCAGCTGCCATGATTACCACTTCCGTTTTGTCCATTTCACACCTTTCTGGCCCAGTAAGCCAATGAACGTCCAGGACTGGAACTTCCGTTAGATCCACTGCTTGTATTGTCCCCCATGGCACTAGAATGATAGATATATTTGTATGGACACGGTCAAACATGGCACACAAACTGGAGAGAGAGAGAATTAAGATTTAACGTCGCGTTCAGCAATATTTCAGCTATATAGCGAAGATCAAACAAAATTCTAAGTATTCAAGTTTATAACTTAGTAATCCAACACATTAAAACATACACACATTAAAACTTGCAACAAACCGATTTCTCTCAAACAACCTAAGACAAAGTCCTCCCGCAGCCGAGCAAAAAGATCTTCTAAAATTTTTGCTTGATAAAAAGAATCTCTTAAAATCTTAAAAACAATACAGTCGATAAGAATATGTTTCACTGTGACATCTTCGTGGCATGGAATACACCTTGGGACTGGCTCTTTTTTAGTAAATGTTCGTGAATAATCGTGTATGGTTGATTCTACATCGTCTGATAATGGCTTGATCGAAACGTTTCTGGCTGTTCAGATGAGTATTGCCTACAGTTTTTTTGAACTCCTGAAGTTTGTTATTATTCAAAGAATCCCATAAAACTTGAAACAGCTTTCCCACATAAGTACAAATAGAGGGTCTGAAATCGCTATGTGAGATTCCAACATGATCAACCTGATTATCTAGGGCTGCCTTAGCCATTCTGTCAGCCACAGTATTACTTTTGATGCCAACGTGGCTAGGCAACCAACAAAACATAATATCAATCTGTCGATCAAATCTACAGCCATATAATTGTAGCATATTCAAGATGGTGGGATGAGTTGAACCTCCCCTTTTAATTGCTTGAAGGCATGACAGTGAACCTGAGAATATGACATATGTTTTCCTTTTTGTGGACCCAATACGTTCCAAAGCCGACAACATAGCTTTTGCTTCTGCAGCGAATATCGAACTTTTATCTGTCATGATGGAATTGGTAAGAGCTTGTTAGGTAAATTTGACTAAGCTTAATACCAGCTGCTACAACGTGTGGTTTAATACGGATTCGAAGAGGTGGAATAATGGAGGGTTTCTTTAAATAGAAATTCACGAACTGAGGTTGGTTTGAACAGTTATATGCCGGAGTCGAGTGATTTGATCGCAATTTTGTGATATATTGCAGTAATAGTTTAATTCTTCGAAGTTCTAAAGGAAATTCGTCTACTTCAACATATAAGCTGTCTTTAGTGGATGTTCTGAACGCTTCAAGGCAAAGTCCTAGCCATTGATGGAGAATAGGATCTAGCTTTGCCAAGTTTGGCTTGCTTGCACCGTGGCAAACAATAGAGCCACAATCAAGTTTGGAACGAACAAGTTATCGATATAAATGGACAAGTATTTGCTGATCTCCTCCCCACTTATAGTTGGCAACTACCTTCAGCAAATCAAGAGCTTTGGTGCACTGAGCTTTCAAGCATTTTATATGCGATAAGAACGCTAATCATTGGTCAAACAATATTCCTAAGAATTTAACCCCTTTTACTACGTTGGTCTCAGTTCCATCTAATGTAAGTACTGAATCTTTGTGGTGGAAATACTTTCTGCAAACGTCTATACACTTTGTCTTAGGTCTGGAGAATTTGAAGCCATTTTCTAGACATCATTTCTGAATTCTATTTAGATAAAGTAGTAATGTTCGCTCAATATTGTGTATACTTTTTCCACTGCACGAAATGTGAAATCGTCTACAAAGAGTGAACCATCAATTGATTTATTCAAAACTGCCACTAAGCTGTTGATCTTGATACTAAACAGAGTAGTAGACAAAATACTGTCCTGTGGGACACCCTGATCCTGATCGAAATGATCAGACATGGTTGTACCCAACCGAACTTGGAATTGTCTATCATTCAAAACGTTGGATATGAAAATGGATAAACGGCCCTTTAATCCCATAGTGTGAAGGTCTGTCAGAATCCCGTATTTCCATGTAGTATCATAGGCTTTTTCTAAATTAAAAAAAAAGATGGAAACTACTTGTTCATTCTTGGCGAAAGCATTCTTGACATAGAAATCTAATCTGGCTAAATGATGAATGGTAGTTCTATTTTCACGGAAACCAGCTTGAATATCAGTAAGTTTCTTTTCAGTTTCTAGGTACCAAACAAGGCGATCATTTATCATGCGTTCCATTGTTTTACAAACACAGCTAGTCCACAAACTGGAGATAAGACTAACATCATGAGTAGAAATCTCTTGTCTCTCGCAAAAACTCGATTGATTTTATTTATTTTTGGTTTGATTGCTGCATTTATTTATGTCGTTAGTGTCGTGTGAATGATGTGTTTGAATTATGGACGCGAAAATTCTTGACAAAGGTTGATCATTGTTCGGTTTTAGTAAAAATCGTTAAGAAATTATTTAACCCCATAAAAAAAATAAAACTGTTACTTTTCATATGGTGACTATATGGTGCGTGGTTAGTGATTGTCGGATACTTGATTAGTTTTTGCATTAAATATCGGCCCCCAAGAATCCAATAGACAATGTTAAGTAAAGCGTTCAATAATTATATTACAAAAGCAGTAAAGTGGTGAGATAAGTAAATACTGTATTATTCAAGTAATATGATGACTACGCGCTGAGCCCAGCATCATTATATTTCACAAATAGCATGGTGGTATTGTCGATACTTAACGGATACCACAAGAGCAGAAATAATGGTTTAGATATAGCAGAAAACGATCATTGATATTAAGTTATATACCCCGATGGCTCTATCAATAATAGAAAACCAGCAGGATACTAAACGAGATACTAAATTTGGTTTCGTCTTGCCAGGCCTCATAGTTGCCAGTGTTATGTCTAGGACTTGCCATAAACTGGAGAAAATCAACTCTAGATTTCCGTAATAAACGGGAAAACGTTTTGAAGTTAATTCGAAGAAAAAGGCAATCAGCTAATGGAAATTTTAAACGAATTTATCGCCTTCAGCTAAACCCTAATTCCACATAAACTGAGCTTTACTCCAGCGGATCCCCGCCCGTGTCCCCATCAGCCTGTCCGCATTACAATCGATCCTGGCTCAGACACGCAATCAATCAGTGCACAGCATTCTCATGCATTCACTTGTAACTATGTTACATTGAACATTTTTATCTAAATGAAGCAAATGAAGAAACCACCTTTTCATAACGCCATCCGTCTTCCTTTCTGGAAACCAACTTGCTCATATCGCATTTTTTGTCACTGCAATCCAAACTAATTTATCTGTATATTGTATCTGCGACTTAAATAATAATTGCAAGCCAGACAGTTTGGTCATCGTACGTAGTGACAGCTTTTCAGACAAGTATTAGTTTCTACACATCTTAGTGAAATGGAGCTCGATAGAGGTACCGTGCGTATCCAGGACAATCCCCAGTCGTCGCGAAGGTCTAACAGCCGACGAAAGCGTAATCGAGTTTGATCCTCCTTTCATCATACAATTAGGATTTTTACTACAAGTGAATACGCTTAATGTAATTAATTTGTCAGTAGATGTCGAAAAAGATCGGCTTATTTCTGGACGGCAGAAGAACGGGCTCAAGAGTGGACCTAGAAACATTAATGGAGCACTTATTTCCCGAAAATCCATCGAATGTCGCGATATATTCTATTTTAGTAGGTGAACTATAAAGACACCGTTTAGGCAAGTTGAGCGAGGGAACCCCGGGCCTGTAACAACAAAGGGACACAATTGGCTTGATAACGTCCAGGAAGTCGTTTTGTACGGGCTAGCTCCTCACGAGAGGAAACATTACGAAGTCGCGTTTACACAATACTGTCAATCGGACAGCAATTAGTTAGAGGTGAGCACGCTTGAGAGATTAAAGGGGATTGAAATTCTCACAGATTGGTGGATAAAATGTACAGTACCACTCAATGGTACCCCGCAAGTCAGACTTTTTCTCCCTTGCATTTCTGTGTATTACGGACAAAGGAGTATTAATGAAGACCAGGCATGCATATCAAAGAATGGGGGTAGACATTGACTGCTTGAAGTCAAAAGTGTGGAACATCATGATGTCTTGCCGGCATCATTGAAAATTGTTGACCGCTTCTCTCTTGCAGGAAACAAGCCTATGTTTATGTATACTTTTGTCTTTTTGAATTTGGTGCTAATACTGTTATATGGAAATGGAATAGGTCTTTGGATTATGGACGCGGATATTCTCTAATGGACGACGGCTGGATTATGAATGACGGACTAGACGCTTGTAATTCGGACCATTTCCTGTAGGAATTTTGCGGCCCATCGACACAATGCTTTGTATTCTACTATTCATATCTGTTCATTTCATAGATTTTCAAGCGCTATAAGTTCAAACAAATACCAAAAGGTTTAACAGTCTTTGTGCAGGCTCGTCTATCTATTTAAGTAATTTGGTTAATATAGCTCATCTAAACCGTAATAGTAGTTATTTGCAAAATTTGTGGCGTGGCCGTTTCCTTTGTCTTTCTTGCCTTGTATTACACACGGAGCCGTCCAAAAACAACTAGAAGAACTGCAAGTGGTCCATGGAAATCTGTATTTGTACCACTGCTGTGAATGTGTATCAGGGAACAGGGCGAGAGACTTCATCATATTTTGCGTAAAATCAAAGGTTGTGCTCTAGTTTTGAAATTAGACTCTTCAGGACATTATATTGGCACCGTATCAGGAGTCGTTTGTTTCGGTGGTGTTTCTCTTTGTCTTGGGTGGTGTTACATTGTGTCGTTCGGTTCACTATTACAGTTTTCGTCAAATGGTGAGTCCGTATTCTGCAGTGCTGTGGTTTGACCGTGAAAAAAACAACACAGATGGTTTGTAGTATTTAAATTCCTTTGTGAGAGAGACAGTGGCACCCATAGGACAGGCAACAGTCTCACACCTTTCTTAAGCAAAGTTTGGTACCGGCCAAAATCTCAGAGCTGTGGTTGGCTCACACTCGGGGAATGTTGACCAGTTAGGAAGAGAGGACTCCACTCTCATGAACACAGTGACATTGATTGATGTGAGAGCGGAGTCCTTGTTTGGCTCCAGCTGGAGGAGGGGGGGGGGGGTGGGGAGGGGGATTTGGCTTAATGTCACACTTAGGGTTTTTTCACTCATATGGAGTCAGTTTGGTTTGTGGAAGAAGCCGGAGTACCCGGAGAGACCCAACGCCCGTCGGAAAGTAAATGACAAACTTCCACACATGGAACGAATCACTACACTATCCCATATCAGCGACAGTGAATGTCACAAGATATTCATCATTCAATGTATTGACTTCACGCATATATCAATACATTTCACTTTCCCCAAATATTTTTTATCTGACAAAGACTGCTTCTGAACTTGATGAACATTAAGGCTCAGGCTCTCCAAGACGAATATATGCGCTAATCGGATCAGAGCTGCAAGTGAGCTCATAATCTATGTATCATGTTCGAGATACAATTATAAAAATACAAACAAATCGAAACTCCTTGTATGTATGTTATTCCTTCGCTACGGCTGGAGAAGCTGGTGTGGAGGCTAAGAATGTCCGGTGGCTAAGAGTGTCCGGCTCATATCTTCTAACCCAGCTAGGACACCTTTCTCCACATCGGTGACAAGTGTCCGTCCTTTGTTTCAATATAAAAGGATATGAACTGCGACACTAATCACCAGGACATTTTTATCCAACCCACCGGCACAATGTCCGAGGAGAATTTTGGACCATCTTGGCCCATTCATATTGGCCTAGTCGAACCCGTACTGGCCCATTTGAAACCGCATTGGTCCACCTGAAGTCATTGTCAGTTTATCAATCTGTAAATTTGCCTTTCAAATCGACACCGAAGTTTTGAGTTGTCCAAAACAGTGAAACGCTCCATATTTGAAGTGAAAAATATCTATATCACGTGACCCGCGGTAGGGATGGACTGCCAATTCTAATGTAGGGAGTGATGTCAAAACTTTCCTGATTATTAATGCTACATGAAGTTTAATAATTGAGAGAAATGCACCCTGCTCCGAATTACCTACACTACACGATCATATATTTTAGAGCCTTGGCTGGCATTCCGGCTCCAACAAACCACTTTATGTCGAACAAAATTATCGCCCCAAAATGATCTCAGTTATACCCCTTTGCGAGTGTGAAAATCATGGCTCATTTACGGCAAGAAAATTTGACAAAAACTGGTAGGTCCATGTTCCTATTTATTCACATTTTTAAATTGGCTGCTCGACGTAGTAGACGGGACAGTGTATTCCAATGAAATCGCTACTTTAGATTTCTCTGGAAAATGAACAGAATATGACCAATTTTTCTATTTGTTAAGGGTTTTTCAGGAAAATTGAAGCAATTTTAAAGGGGATTGCAAGGGTTTCAATTTTTTTCTACATACATGACATTTTTTTCTGGAATAATGGTACAAGCAGTCTCTTTCGAATGATATATGGATATAACACGTTTGAGTTGAAGATAATCTGACTTTTGATGACCGAGGGGGTGGGGGGACACCATCGATTCTTTGAGGCTGAAATGTTTAACTCTAGAGTGCACCCTGAATACAGTAGTTGAGAACGTAACCTTTCCTTCTTCCTCCCAATACATATATAACGTGTGACATTTCGAACAACATATCAGTATTATGAAGGAATCGATAGTCATTAGGAACCAGTGATGCGACAATATATCGCACAGAGTGTGAAATTAGATCCTTATTTGATGTCCATCAATATTATCTAGTAATATACAGTTGCCCGCTAATGTTGACATCACCAGTAGACAGACATTCGGTATTATCGTGGAAGGGCAGTAAACTGCAGCTATTCCAGTGCCTGGTGTTAATTTATCTATTGTATAATGTTGAATGATCATTGTTCAACACCACTGGCACTAAAATGTACTGGCTATCTTTGTTCTGTAATCTATGACGCACATCAATGCGCACAAATGTATCGATTTTCGACAACTGGTTTATTTCCTATGTAACTTTAAGGATATATTTTTGCTTAGGTTGATGTTAATTATATTACGCTCTGATCAACACTTTATTAACTTGTTACGGTCCAATTGACATTTATCTTTGAAACTGCGCTTGTAATAAGTATCTGTGAGATTCAAGTACTTGTGCATCAGCGGTATTCGAAGATATATACACATTTAAATTAACAACCGAGCAATATAATTTGGCTTGACATTTTGCAAGCTGTCAGATGTAAATCGGCATGCATACTCTTACTGAATCATGGTAAGTCATGGCCCGATCTCTTGATTTAATGATGGTCGTTTAATTACACAGCTCTCGTCAGCGGTTGTTCTGATGAAATTGAACCTTGTAAGCCTGTAATGATACAGTATCCTGTGTAGACTGTTATCTCTCCACTGTCGACCAGATTCCATCACTGCACCATTAGTTATGCTCTCTTGCGGATGATCCCAGGTTTGACTGTACGGTTCAACGCACGTGTGTTGTCAGTGGAAACGGGCCTGTAAATCATGCTCTGTGATTGCATTTATGGCTGCGTCTATAAACACGCAAATTTTCCATCAAAATGATGAATTTTAGTCGAGTTGGCAGGATTGCTCCGGCTTTGATGTTAGCACGCTATGTATATATTATGATTTCACATCGAGAGGAATAAATAGCTAACTAAGTGGTTATTTATTAGCTAACACTGCAAAACTTTATTTGCGAAAGCCAATCGTGTTAGAATCATAGATACACATTCCTTGTGGATCTTTGTCTTACTTATTCATAAGAAACTGTAGTTATAACGTAGTGCATCACTGGATAACGCTTATCTGTTGCACGGATCTCGCTTGGGTTCAATCATATCCGTGTAATATGCCTGCTCGTATCTTGAAAGTAGCATTGGCGATTTTATCCTGTACGAATACCATAGAAATAAAAAATACCGTTGAGGTCCGATGCTGACGTCAGGCTGCAAGTGTGCACCACTCGCGATCTCTCAGCCAAACGGAAGCGCGTACCTGACAAGGTCACTCCAAATTTAGCGATTTAAATGAGGGTCAGCTCGTCTGGAATATGTGACGATGTTTGTCCAGGCTATCTGTTATCAGCATGTAGCTTGACTGGTTGACCATGTAGGGTACAACATACACGGCTCTCTAACAGATGCCGAGCTTGACGGTGAAAGCAGGGATATACCACCAAGCGCCCCACTCAAAGTTTCTCATATTGGGCGAAACATATCGTACGCTGATAGCAAAATACGAGCGTAGGGTGTACGATCTTTGGCGCTACGTTTCGTAACTTCTGTCTAATTCCGGTTAACTCGGGTCTAGGGGCCGTATGATTATGGACGCGAAAATTCTTTAATGGAGGACGGCTGAATATTGAAGGAGACAGAATTAAGGTTTAACGTCGCGTTCAGCAATATTTTAGCTATATAGCGACGATCAAACAAAATTCTAGGTATTCAAATTAATAACTTAGCAATCCAACACATTAAAACGTGGACACATTAAACCTTATGCAACAAATCGATTTCTCTCAAACAACCTAAGACACAGTCCACCCGTACCCGACCAAAAAGATCCTCTAAAATTGTTGCTTGATAAAAAGAATCTGTTAAAATCTTAAAAATAATACAGTCGATAAGAATATGTTTCACTGTGACATCTTCGTGGCATGGAATACACCTTGGGACTGGCTCTTTTTAGTAAATGTTCGTGAGTTAATCGTGTATGGTTGATTCTACATCGTCTGATAATGGCTTGATCGAAACGTTTCTGGCTGTTGAGATGAGTATAGCCTACAGTTTTTTAGCTCATCTGGGCCGAAGGCCAGATGGGCTTATGTCATGGCCTGACTGTCCGTCGTCCGTCGTCCATCGTCCGTCGTCCGTTGTGCGTTGTGCGTCGTGCGTAAACATCTTCTTCTCTGAAACCGCTTGGCCGATTAAGCTGAAACTTGGCATGCATGTTCCCCCCAATGAGTATACCAGAATTTGTTCATGCGGTGCCGATACGATTTTAAATATGGCCGCCATGGCGGCCATCTTGAATTTGCCATTGAAACATTGTTATCGCGATTTCTCAGGAACTACTGCATGGATCTTTCTCAAATTTGGTACAGAGGTTCCCCTTGGGGTCTAGTTGTGCAAGATACCTGTTGTGGTCTGATTCACAAATCCAATATGGCCACCAGGCGGCCATCTTGGATTTCCCCATGAAACATTGTTATTGCAATTTCTCAGGAACTAATTTGGGGATCTTCCTCAAATTTGGCCCACAGGTTCCCCTTGGGGTCTAGTTGTGCAAGATACCATTTCTGCTCTGATTCGAACATCCAATATGGCCACCAGGCAGCCATCTTGGATTTCCCTATGAAACTTCGTTATCGTGATTTATCAGGAAGTACGGCATGGATCTTTCTCAAATTTGATACACAGGTTCCCCTTAGTGTCTAGTTGTGCAAGATGCTTTTGTGGTCTGATTCAGAAATCCAATATGGCCACCAGGCGGCCATCTTGGATTTCGAGATGAAACATTGTTATCTCGATTTCTCAGGAAGTACTGCATGGATCTTTCTCAAATTTGGTACAGAGGTTCCCCTTGGGGTCTAGTTGTGCAAGATACAATTTGTGGTCTGATTGAAAAATCCAATATGGCCACCAGGCGGCCATCTTGAATTTGCCAGTGAAATCTTGTCATCATTATTTTTCGTTAACTACTGCATGGATCTTTCTCAAATTTGGTACACAGGTTCCTCTTGGGGGTCTAGTTGTGCAAGATACCTTTTCTGCTCTGATTCGAACATCCAATATGGCCACCAGGCGGCCATCTTGGATTTCCCTATGAAACTTCGTTATCATGATTTATCAGGAAGTACTGCATGGATCTTTCTCAAATTTGATACACAGGTTCCCCTTAGTGTCTAGTTGTGCAAGATGCTTTTGTGGTCTGATTCAGAAATCCAATATGGCCACCAGGCGGCCATCTTGGATTTCGAGATGAAACATTGTTATCTCGATTTCTCAGGAAGTACTGCATGGATCTTTCTCAAATTTGGTACAGAGGTTCCCCTTGGGGTCTAGTTGTGCAAGATACAATTTGTGGTCTGATTGAAAAATCCAATATGGCCACCAGGCGGCCATCTTGAATTTGCCAGTGAAATCTTGTCATCATTATTTTTCGTTAACTACTGCATGGATCTTTCTCAAATTTGGTACACAGGTTCCTCTTGGGGGTCTAGTTGTGCAAGATACCTTTTCTGCTCTGATTCGAACATCCAATATGACCACCAGGCGGCCATCTTGGATTTCCCTATGAAACTTCGTTATCATGATTTATCAGGAAGAACCGCATGGATCTTTCTCAAATTTGATATACAGGTTCCCCTTGGGATCTAGTTGCGCGAGATACAATTTGCGGTCTGATTGAAAAATCCAATATGACCACCAGGCGGCCATCTTGGATTTCCAGATGAAACATTATCGCGATTTCTCAGGAACTACTGCATGGATCGTTCTCAAATTTGGTACAGAGGTTCCCCTTGGGGTCTAGTTGCGCAAGATACAATTTGTAGTCTGATTGAAAAATCCAATATGGCCACCAGGCGGCCATCTTGGATTTCCAGATGAAACATTGTTATCGTGATTTCTCAGGAACTACTGCATGGATCTTTCTCAAATTTGGTACAGAGGTTGCCCTTGGGGTCTAGCTGTGCAGGATACCATATATGGTCTGATTGAAAATTCCAAGTTATCGTAAATTCTTAGGATATTACTGCATGGATGTTGATACACAGGTTCCCCTTGTGGTCCAGTTGTGCAAGATACCTTTTTTGGTTCATTTCGAAAATCCAATATTGCCGCATCTTGAATTTCCCATGAAACTTTATCATAAAATCTCAGGAAATAACTGCATGGATCATTTTATAGTGTTCAGGGGGGACAACACAAGTTACAAACTCATCTATTGCAGTTCTTTAGTAAAAATTTCTCACAGCTACTTTCTCCAGTTACAGACAGATGACCTACAGTGCCGTGGCACTATCTTTTACATCTTCGCAGACAGATGGGGGTATGTGTTGGTTAGGCCATACCTCACCAGAGATTACTTTCATTGGAAAAATGTCCTGTTACATCTCATTGCCATCGTAACAACCCAGTCGCACATATTTCGTATTCGACATGTCTCCCCCTGGTGCATATACCCACAAAATATTGGAATCGTAGGTTAAAAACTGTCCAATGTACTGTCCGGACACGAAGTGGACAGACGGACGAACGACTGCAATCACTTAATAAAAATTGGTTCTGGTTATTGCTTATACAGCTTACTGACAATCACACATTATATTTTGGTATAATTGCCTTTATTCCATAACCTCCAATTACAATCATGAATTTGCAGCTTGACCTCCTGTGAAATCGACTATGTTGCCATTTTGTTCAGGGGAGACAACGCAAGTTAGAAAATCATCTATTGCAGTTCTTCAGTAAAAATTTCTCGCAGCCACTTTCTCCAGTTATAGCCAGATGAGCGCTACAGTGCCGTGGCACTATCTTTTAACTCATAAAGTGTGTTTTCATTCACAGAATCCCATAGAGGGTCTGAAATCGCTATGTGGGATTCCAACATGATCAACCTCATTATCTAGGGCTGCCTTAGCCATTCTATCGGCCACAGTATTACCTTTGATGCCAACGTGGCTAGGCAACCAACAAAACAATATCAATATGTTGATCAAATCTACAGTCATATAATTGTAGCATATTCAAGATGGTGGAATGAGTTGAAGTTCCACTTTCAATTGCATGAAGGCATGACATTGAACCTGAGAATATGACATATTTTTTTCCTTTTAGTGGACCCAATACGTTTCAAAGCCGACAACATAGATTGTGCTTCTGCAGCGAATATCGAACTTTTAGCTGTCATGATGGGATTGGTAAGAGCTTGTTAGGTAAAATTTTACTAAGCTTAATACCAGCTCCTACAACGTGTGGTTTAATACGAATTCGAAGAGATTGAATAATGGAGGGTTTCTATAAACAGAAATTCAGGAAATTCGAGTAATTTGATCGAAATTTTGTGATATATAGCAGTAATAGTTTAATTCTAAAGGAAATTCGTCTGCTTAAACATATAAGCTGTCTTTAGTGGATGTTCTGAACGCTTCAAGGCAAAGTCTTAGCCATTGATGGAGAATAGGATCTAGCTTTGCCAAGTTTGGCTTGCTTGCACCGTTGTAAACAATAGAGCCATAATCAAGTTTGGAACGAAAAAGTTATCGATATAAATGGACAAGTATTTGCTGATCTCCTCCCCACTTATAGTTGGTCTCAGTTCCATCTAATGTAAGTACTGAATCTTTGTGGTGGAAATACTTTCTGCAAACGTGTATACACTTTGTCTTAGGTCTGGAGAATTTGAAGTCATTTTCTAGACATCATTTCGGAATTCTATTTAGACAAAGCAGTAATGTTCTCTCAATATTGTGTATACTTTTTCCACTGCACGAGATGTTGAAATCATCTACAAAGAGTGAACCATCAATTGATTTATTCAAAACTGCCGCTAAGCTGTTAATCTTGATACTAAACAGAGTAGTAGACAAAATACTACCCTGTGGGACACCCTGATCCTGATCGAAATGATCAGACATGGTTGTACCCAACCGAACTTGGAATTGTCTATCATTCAAAACGTTGGATAAGAAAATGGGTAAACGACCCTTTAATCCAATTCCGTATTTCCATGTTGTAACATAGGCTTTTTTTAAATAAAAAAAATGGAAACTACATGTTCATTCTTGGCGAAAGCATTCTTGACATAGGAATCTAATCTGACTGAAGGATCAATGGTAGTTCTATTTTCACGGAAACCAGCTTGAATATCAGTAAGTTTATTTTCAGTTTCTAGGTACCAAACAAGGCGATCATTTATCATGCGTTCCATTGTTTTACAAACACAGCTAGTCCACAAACTGGAGATAAGACTAACATCATCAGTAGAAATCTCTTGTCTCTCGCAATAACTCGACTGATTTTATTTATTTTTGATTTGATTGATGCATTTATTTATGCCGTTAGTGTTGTGTGAGTGATGTATTTGAATCATGGACGCGAAAATTCTTGACGAATAGCCGCTGGTTGATCATTGTTCATCTGACGACGATACAGCTCACCAATATCCAATGTACGAGTTGTCACAGCGAAACAGCTCACCAATTACCAGTATACGAGTTGTCAGAGCATTTCCATCATAGCTCTCTAGATTTGTATCTAATACCGCTTATGCCGGTGCTAGGGGCCGTGTGGTCATATCATCCAAGTTGCCACATGAACAGGTACAATAAAAGCGTACCTGAGATACAACACATATCACGAATCGTTAGATTCCTGGTATTCGCTTTAGAATAGGTTAACCGGAAGACTATTCTGTGAAGTCATGTGACGCAGTCAGTATGTCGACACCTCTTCCCACTTCCCTTATATGTGTTGTAATTAGTAAAATTCGTTAAGAAATGATTTAAGCAGTTAATCCCATAAAAAAACCTGTTACTTTTCACATGGTGACTATATGGTGCGTGGTTAGTGATTGGCGGATACTTGATTAGCTTTTGCAATAAATCGCGGCCCCCAAGAATCCAATAGACAATGTGAAGTAAAGCGTTCAATAATTAAAATTATATTACAAAAAGCAGTAAAGTGGTGAGATAAGTAAATACTGTATTGTTCAAGTAATATCATGACTACGCGTTGAGCCCAGCATGATATTTCACAAATAGCATAGTGGTATTGTCGATACTTAAAGGATACCACAAGAGCAGAAATAATGGATTAGACATAGCAGCAAACGATCATTGATATTAAGTTATATACCCCGATGGCTCTATCAATAATAGAAAACCAGCAGGATACTAACCGAGATACTAAATTTTATTTCATCTTGCCAGGCCTCATAGTTGCCAGTGTTATGTCTAGGATTTGCCATAAACGGAAGAAAATCAACTCTAGATTTCCGTAATAAACGGGAAAACGTTTTGAAATTAATTCGAAGAAAAAGGCAATCAGCTAATGGAAATTTTAAACGAATTCATCGCCTTCAGCTAAACCCTAATTCCACATAAACTGAGCTTTACTCCAGCGGATCCCCGCCCGGGTCCCCATCAGTCTGTCAGCATTACAGTCGATCCTGGCTCAGACACGCAATCAATCAGTTCACAGCATTCTCATGCATCCACTTGTAACCATGTTACATTGAACATTTTTATCTAAATGAAGCAAATGAACAAACCACCTTTTCATAACGCCATCCATCTTCCTTTCTGGGAACCAACTGGCTCATATCGCATTTTTTTGTCACTGCAATCCAAATTAATTTATCTGTATATTGTATCTGCGACTTAAATAATAATTGCAAACCAGACAGTTTGGTCATCGTACGTAGTGACAGCTTTTCAGACAAGTATTAGTTTCTACACATCTTAGTGAAATGGAGCTCGATAGAGGCACCGTGCGTATCCAGGACAATCCCCAGTCGTCGCGAAGGTCTACCAGCCGACGAAAGCGTAATCGAGTTTGATCCTCCTTTCACCATACAATTAGGATTTTTACCACGAGTGAATACGCTTAATGTAATTAATTTGTCAGTAGATGTAGAAACAGATTGGCTTATTTCTGGACGGCAGAAGAACGGGCTCAAGAGTGGACCTCGAAACATTAATGGAGCACTTACTTCCCGGAAATCCATCGAATATCGTGATATATTCCATTTTAGTGGGTGAACTATAAAGACACCGTTGAGGCAAGTTGAGCGAGGGAACCGCGGGCCTGTGACAACAAAGGTACACAATTGGCTTTATACTTCCAGGAAGTCGTTTTGTACGGGCTAGCTCCTCACGAGAGGAAACATTACGAAGACGCGTTTACACAATACTGTAAATCGGACAGCAATTAGTTAGAGGTGAGCACGCTTGAGAGATTAAAGGGGATTGAAATTCTCACAGATTGGTGGATAAAATATACAGTACCACTCAATGGTACCCCGCAAGTCAGACTTTGCTCCCTTGCATTTCTGTGTATTACGGACAAAGGAGTGTTAATGAAGACCAGGCATGCATATCAAAGAATGGGGGTAGACATTGACTGCTTGAAGTCAAAAGTGTTCGGACCATTTCCTGTAGGAATTTCGCGGCCCATCGACACAATGCTTTGTATTCTACTATTCATATCTGTTCATTTCATAGATTTTTAAGCGCTATAAGTTCAAACAAATACCAAAAGGTTTAAAAGTCTTTGTGCAGGCTCGTCTATCTAGTTAAGTAATTTGGTTAATATAGCTCATCTAAACCGTAATAGTAGTTATTTGCAAAATTTGTGGCGTGGCCGTTTCCTTTGTCTTTCTTGCCTTGTATTACACACGGAGCCGTCCAAAAACAACTAGAAGAACTGCAAGTGGTCCATGGAAATCTGTATTTGTACCACTGCTGTGAATGTGTATCAGGGAACAGGGCGAGAGACTTCATCATATTTTGCGTAAAATCAAAGGTTGTGCTCTAGTTTTGAAATTAGACTCTTCAGGACATTATATTGGCACCGTATCAGGAGTCGTTTGTTTCGGTGGTGTTTCTCTTTGTCTTGGGTGGTGTTACATTGTGTCGTTCGGTTCACTATTACAGTTTTCGTCAAATGGTGAGTCCGTATTCTGCAGTGCTGTGGTTTGACCGTGAAAAAAACAACACAGATGGTTTGTAGTATTTAAATTCCTTTGTGAGAGAGACAGTGGCACCCAGAGGACAGGCAACAGTCTCACACCTTTCTTAAACAAAGTTTGGTATCGGCCAAAATCTCAGAGCTGTGGTTGGCTCACACTCGGGGAATGTTGACCAGTTAGGAAGAGAGGATTCCACTCTCTTTCATGAACACAGTGACATTGATTGATGTGAGAGCGGAGTCCTTGTTTGGCTCCAGCTGGAGGGAAGGGGGATTTGGTTTAATGTCACACTTAAGTTTTTTTCACTCCTATGGAGTCAGTTTGGTTTGTGGAAGAAGCCGGAGTACCCGGAGAGACCCAACGCCCGTCGGAAAGTAAATGACAAACTTCCACACATGGAAAGAATCACTACACTATCCCATATCAGTGACAGTGAAGGTCACAAGATATTCATCATTCAATGTCTAAATGTATGGACTTCACGCATATATCAATACATTTCACTTTCCCCAAACATTTTTTGTCTGAGAAAGACTGCTTCTGAACTTGATGAACATTAAGGGTCAGGCTCTCCAAGACGAATATATGCGCTAATCGGATCAGAGCTGCAAGTGAGCTCATAATCTATGTATCATGTTCGAGATACAATTATAAAAATACAAACAAATCGAAACTCCTTGTTTGTATGTTATTCCCTCGCTACGGCTGGAGAAGCTGGTGTGGAGGCTAAGAATGTCCGGTGGCTAAGAGTGTCCAGCCCATATCTTCTAACCCAGCTAGGACACCTTTCTCCACATCTGTGACAAGTGTCCGTCCTTTGTTTCAATATAAAAGGATATGAACTGGGACGCTAATCACCAGGACATGTTTATCCATCACACCGGCACAATGTCCGAGGAGAAGTTTGGACCATCTTGGCCGATTCATATTGGCCTAGTCGAACCCGTACTGGCCCATTTGAAACCGCATTGGTCCACCTGAAGTCATTGTCAATTTATCAATCTGTAAATTTGCCTTTCAAATCAACACTGAAGTTTTGAGTTGTCCAAAACAGTGAAACGCTCCATATTTGAAATGAAAAATATCTGTATCACGTGACCCGCGGTAGGGATGGACTGCCAATTCTAATGTAGGGAATGATGTCAAAACTTTCCTGATTATTAATGCTACATGAAGTTTAATAATTGAGAGAAATGCACCCTGCTCCGAATTACCTACACTACACGATCATATATTTTAGAGCCTTGGCTGGCATTCTGGCTCCAACAAACCACTTTATATCGAACAAAATTATCTCCCCACATGGAAGACTCCCGATTTATTTTGCTTTGCATTGTAACCCGAAGCCTCTGCATTCAAGGCATAGTGAATCCACCAGGAACGCGTAAAATGAACGTGGGTTGTCAACAAGCGATCAGTTGATAAATTGTGAGGAATATTCCACATTCGCATTGTCTAAGTGTTCGCCTTGGAAAAAGATGCCGGAGTACTGACGAGAATTCAACATCACAGGACCAAAAAATGATCCTTGTGATGATTTGTATCTCAGCCGCGCGTATATTGTAGCCGTTCATGTTGCCTACGCCCTTGGGTTAATATAATTAATATTCAGATCTATAAAATCAGATTAATATCTAGGCAATACAAATGTGAAAAACTAGTCACGTTTTATTATATTCTAGGTTATGAGGTGCAAATTCTGTAGGAGGAAGATACTGAGGGTTAGCACCATAATTTCGAAGGAATGGCCCCTCTCTGATTTCATAATAAGGAAGACCGATCGTTTTGACAAGATGATAATTCTTCCTAAGTGTACAGTTGCTGGTATCAATAGTACCATCCTGTTCGGTATTGTCAGTCTTTCAAACGGACGAACTGGTGGTTGAGTTCGCCTACAGACTGGCCGGGGTCAATGGTCTCAGTTATACCCCTTTGCGATCGTGAAAATCATGGCTCAATTACGGCAAGAAAATTTGACAAAAAATGGTAGGTCCATGTTCTTATTTATTCACCTTTTTAAATTGGCCGCTCGACGTCATAGACGGGACAGTGTAATTCAATGAAATCGCTACTTTAGATTTCTCTGGAAAATGGACAGAATATGACCAATTTTTCCACTTTTTAAGGGTTTTCCAGGAAAATTGAAGCAATTTTAAAAGGGATTGCAAGGGTTTCAATTTTTTCCTACATACATGACATTTTTCCTGGAATAATGGTTCAAGCAGTCTCTTTCGGGTGATATATGGATATAACACGTTTGAGTTGAAGATAATTTGACGTTTGATGACCGAGAAGGGGACCCCATTGCTTTTTTATGTCTGAACTGGTTAACTCTAGAGTGCACCCTGAATTGTCGGGTATGCCGAGTATTCATATAGATATAGTTCAGATCGGACTGACAGAATACAGTAGTTGAGAACGTAACCTTTCCTTCTTCCTCCCAATACATATATAACGTGTGACATTTCGAACAACATACCAGTATTAAGAAGGAATCGATAGTCACTAGGAACCAGTGATGCGACAATATATCGCACAGAATGTGAAATTAGATCCTTATTTGATGTCCATCAATATTATCTAGTAATATACAGTTGTCCGCTAATGTTGACATCACCAGTAGACAGACATTCGGTATGATCGTGGAAGGGCAATAAACTGCAGCTATTCCAGTGCCTGGTGTTAACTTATTTATTGTATACTTTTGAGCGATCATTGTTCAACACCACTCGCACTGAAATGTACTGGCTATACTTTTTCTGTAATCTATGACGCACATCAATGCGCACAAATGTATCGATTTTCGACACATGGCTTATATCATATGTACCTTTGAGGATTTATTTTGGCTTAGGTTAATGTTAATTGTATTGCGCTCTAATCAACACTTTATTAAATAGTTACGGTCCAATTGACGCTTATCTTTGAAACTGCGCTTCTAATAAGTATCTGTGAGTATTCAAGTACTTGTGCATCAGCGATATTCGAAGATATATACACATTCAAATTAGCAACCGGCCGATATAATTTGGCTTGACATTTTGCAAGCAGTCAGATGTAAATCGTCATGCATATTCTTACTGGGCCATGGTAATTCGACATCGGGAATATGATTTCTGTCCGATCTCTTGATTTAATGATGGACGTTTAATTACACGGCTCTCGTCAGCGGTTGTTCTAATGAAATTAAACCTTGTAAGCCTGTAATGATACAGTATCCTGTGTAGCCTGTTATCTCTCCACTGTCGATCAGATTCCATCACTGCACCATTAGTTATGCTCTCTTGCGGATGATCCCAGGTTTGACTGTACGGTTCAACGCACGTGTGTTGCCAGTGGAAGCAGGCTTGTAAATCGTGCTCTGTGATTGCATTTATGGCTGCGTTTGCAAACACGCAAATTTTCCATCAAAATGATGAATTTTAGTCGAGTTGGCAAGACTCCTCCGGCTTTGATGTTAGCACGCTATGTATATATTATATATCACATCGAGAAGAATAGATAGCTAATTAAGTGGTTATTTATTAGCTAACACGGCAAAATATTATCTGCACTAACCATGCGGTCAGAACTGGTATCACACGACGCGAAACACAGTGTTCACTTTATTTGGGAAAGCCACTCGTGTTAGATTCATATATACATTACCTATGGACCTTTGTCTTACTTATTCATAAGAAACTGTAGTTATAACGTAGTGCATCACTGGATAACGCTTCTCTGGTGCACGGATCTCGCTTGGGTTCAATCATATCCGTATAATAGGGCTGCTTTTATCTTAAAAGTAGCATTGGCGATGTATCCTGTACGAATACCGTAGGAATAAAAAATACCGTCGTAGGGGTCCGGTGCTGACACCAGGCTGCCAGTGTGCACCACTCGTGATATCTCAGCCAATCAGAAGCGCGTACCTGACAAGGTCACTCCAATTTTTGCGATTTGAATGAAGGTCAGCTCGTCTCTTGAATATGTGATGATTTTTGTCCAGGCTATCCGCCATCAGCATGTCGCTTGACTGGTTGACCATGTAAGATACACCATACACGGCTCTCTTACAGATGTCGAGCTTGACGATGAAAGCAGGGAAATACCACCAGGCGCTCCACTCAAAGTTTCTCATATTTGGCGAAACATATCGTATGCTGATAGCAAAATACAAGCGTAGGGTATACGATCTTTGGCGCTACGTTTCGTAACTTCTGTCAAATTCTGGTTAACTCGGGGCTAGGGGCCGTATGAACCCCATGTGCTCCAATGGTGTTCAAATGAACAGTACAGGTAAAAAAACGTGATTGCGGTACGAATTTGATATTTGGAACATCATGATCTTTTGTGGGCATCATTCAAATTGTTGACCGTTTCTCTATTGCGGGAAACTAGCCTGTGTTTATGTATACTATGAGAGCTTTCTTTGATTTGGTGCTAATGCTGCTATACGAATTCAGTCTGGATTATAGACGCGGAAATTCTTTAATGAACGACAGCTGAATATTGAAGGAGACAGAATTAGGGTTTGACGTCATATTCAGCAATATTTTAGCTATATAGCGACGGTAAAACAAAATTCTAAGTATTCAAGTTAATAACTTAGTAGTCCACACAACAAACCGATTTCTCTCCAATAACATAAGAGACAGTCTTTTTTCATTCGACTAAAAAGATCTTCTAAAGTAGCTGCTCGATAAAAATAATCTCTTACAATCCTAAAATCTATACAGACGATAAGAATATGTTTCACTATGACATCTTCGCGGCATGGAATACACCTTGGGACTGGCTCTTTTTTAGTAAATGGCTATTTGAATGGCGTAATAGACGCTTGTGTTTAGTTTATGTTACTATGTCCGTAGAATCTGTTTTTGATCTTTACAATCTGACTAGTACAGGATCATCGTTATTAAGTTATACCAAGATGGTTCTGTCAAGAATAGAAAACCAAGGAATCGCTATAATATATTTTATTTCATCTTAACACGGGCAACTGCGAGGACTGGCATACTCAGTAATTGTTATCAACTAAAGAAATCAACTCAGACTTTCCGTAATAAATAGAATAACGTATTTTAACTCGTTTCCAACAAAGGGACAATCAGCTAATGGGGACTTTTAACGGTAGCATCACTTTCACACTATACCCTAATTCTGCATAAACCGACATTTACCCCCAGCGGATTCCCGCGCGAGTCTCCATCAGGCTGTATCGTTACAATTGCCCGGGGCTCAGAAAAGCAATCAATCTGTGCACAACATTATCATCCTCCATTTGGAACCAAGTCATATAAAAAAATTAGATTCATATAACTGAAGCAAACGAAAAAACGGCGATATATCCATCTTTACACAGCGCCATCTATCTTGGTTTCTAGGACCTAACTTGTTCATATCACAATTTTATTCACGGAAATCTAAATGCGTGTGTATATTGTTTTCCCAGCCTAAATAATAATTGCAAGGTAGACTGTTCGGTCTGCATAATGCCAGCTCCAGGAACTAGTATTGGATTCTTCATAACTTAGGGAATGGAGCTCGATTGAGGCATCGCGCGTATCCAGGACTATTCCTAGCCGTCGGGAGAGTCCACCAGTCGACGAACGCGTAATCGAGTTTGATCCCCTTTCACCATACCATTCGGATTTCCACCACAAATGAATACGCTTAATGTAATAAATTTGTCAATTGGTGTAGAAACAGATTGGCTTATTTCTGGACAGCAGAAGCATGGGCTCAGAAGCGGACACTGAAACATTAATGGGGCACTTACGGGCCGGAATTCCATCGACTGCCCTGATGAATTTTGTTAGACTGTGTTTGGGCGAACTAAAAAAGGCATCGTTTAGGAATGTCGAGCAAGGGCCGCGGGCTTGTTACAACAAAGGGACAATATTGGCTTTATAGTCCAGAAAATCGCTTTATACAAGCTAGGTCTTCGCGAGAGGAAACGTTAAGAAGACGCGTTTACACAACGCCTCTATCTTGCGATATAGAGTTGCCGCCAATATTGGCGTCGTTAGTGAACAGGCATTGGTATAACTGTAGACGAGCAATAGACATCGCACTGTCAGAAGGAATGGGTCAATTAGACCTAATATTTATGGGGATGGACTTGACGGTTCCAAATATCTTTAGTATGTCACCCAAATATTTAACTACTCCAATGCCATCAAAGGGATTGACTTGAAGAAAAACACATTCGTCCGAACTTTATCAATACCTTGTAAACATATTGTGACTGGTATCCTTGATCTAGTTCCTGAGGATCATGCCGACTCACAGCCCCCGAAGAGTTCGTGACTGAGTGACCAAAGCGAAAAAAAGTGAAGCCTGCATTACTGGTGCCACCATGTCGAGAGCAAGGTTGTTGACACGATCCGCCATATTGATAGAAGTACTCTTCCACAAGCAAAGCAAATACAAAAAGCCCCATTGGGTTAGACGTTCTATCAAACCCTCAGAGTAAATTCGTTATAATTCCAGCTGACAAAGTTTTATTACTATTGCCGTGATGGTTGAGGGATTAAGCATTACTACACCATCTACGAATACGCCTACTTATTCCTCCACATTTTCTCAGTGGCATTCATTCAACAGCCACAGACATTTTCTCAAGGAAAGAGTTACTTTTCTCCCAATCATTCACATCGATATATCAAGAGAGGGATGGACACCTAAAACGCATCAAAGAACATACAAAACAATATTCATGCTGCAATTTGAAAATTACCTGGTGTCTAATGTATGTGGGTACTAATAGACTCAAATATTCTCATCACGACCTCATTGAGATCCTCGGTGACCAAGAGAAATGATCATCGATATATCAATGTGAGAAGCCACAAAACTTTCTTCAGTTCTACTTCATATAAGAGATATCATTCATAGGATGTTTATTGATTTACATGAATTTCTCATCAATAACAATTATGTTATATTTTGCAACACGATATACCATCAACAAATACGTATACACAATCGGTCGGTATTGTGTATCTTGCTTGGCAGACTTGTTCCGCGAATCACAAAATAATATCTTTTCCTAGCACTTTCTTTCTCATTCATCAAGGCTATAAAGATGGATAATCCATATAAGAAGGTGAAGTGCTGAAGGAAAGCTATCTACCTTCAGTGGATTTGAAGGAGCCTTCCGACAGTTCAAGTTGGACATCATATATGGGCCCTAACCCCAATCTATACCTCAATGAAGATGAAAAGGGCTTCTCTATTCTTCAAGAGAGATGATTTCGTTTCAAAATTGTTGGCTGTCCCGTCTAGGACAGTAATATCCCAGATCACAGAACTAGGCTATTCCAGAAAGCGCCTCCATTCAATTATGTGATAAGTATCACACACTGATTGTACAGATTTATGCTGCTACTTTTCTTAACGTATGTCTGATTCCGCTTAAACCGGGGATAGGGGCCGTATGTGCAATTTGTTATACAAGGTATTCAGGATGTTCATATGAACAAGCACAATCCAAACATGGCTGAGATGACGTCACGATAACATGGCTGAGATGACGTCACGATAACATGGCTGAGATGACGTCAGGATGTCTTGTTGACATATTTGAAAACTGTTAACCGTTCCTCTCGTGCAAAAAATAACTTTTGTTTATATATATAATTCATTTTATGCCGAGTGGAGTGTGTTAATATGGTTTGATGAATTAGGCGTTTTTTTCGGTTGTGGACGTCTTCCTGGATGACGACTGGCTTATGAATATCGGATATAACGCTTGTATTTCGATTATGGACACGCAGGTTTTTTATGGACCACGACTGTCTAATCGATGTCGGATTTGATTACAATTACGAACTCTGGTTGGCACATTCACACAGAAGATGAAAGGCTGATGAGTCATGGCAATTTTTCAGAATTAAAATTAAAAGCAATAACTGAGAGAGTCTGCGCTATCTCCGGAACGGCAAAAAATTAAGAGCTATCATATTGGGGTCATTTTGAGCCTATTTGCATTTAACCCCCCCCCCCAGGAAAGGATCATGGGTAAATTCAAGATGGCGTTCACATGGGGTACTAAAAAAGTGATGTTTTCGCGATTTTCCTTCAAAATGTCTGCTTTCCCGAGATGAAAAGTGGGCAAAAACTATTTTATTTCACATTACATTAATATTTACCATGGAGTTTTTGATCAGAAATTGCATAAATAAAAAAATCGAAAAATCTGACCGAAAAATCGACCAAAAAATGCCGTTTTTAAGCCGCTATCTTGGAATTTTCTGTTAGAGCCTGACCCAAGGGTATAATGTGGTAAGTTTCAGTCCCCTAGCTTAAGGGGTAAGAAAAATAATTAGAGGGGGGAGGGGGCAGGCCTGGACAGGTCCCAAAAAGCCCAGACCAGATGAGTTAAAGGCCACAATGGCGACCTAGACATGCACAAACAAATGATCCAGTACGTTAATCGTTAGTTAAACATCTGATAAAAACACATGGTAAATTTCAATCTACTCTATATACATATGATGCAACAATTTCAAACAAAAGACGTGTGAAATCGTTATATTGGACACATGGTCAGCAATATTGTTCTTTTAATGATGAATATCACAGCGTGGCTGGGATACAAATCATCATAGGAATCACTTTTGGTTTTTGTGATGTGTTTGGAATATGCAGTCAGTATATTTGTCTGTGTGGTCATATGACTTCTTGTCAGTACGCCGGCATCGTTTTAAACCACCCTTTTAATGTTGCGTTTAATTTGGGCTTTACACCGTTACTGATCGTAAATGGTCGCTTGATGTGGTGATTATTTCCACCTGTTATCAAACAAGTAACATCACCATGTCCTTGCTATGTGGACGAATTTCAATGGCTTGCTCTCCGATTTGCCTTATTGTGTAAACGTGTCCTGTTAATGTTTCCTCTGGTGAGGAGCTAGCCCGTACAAAACGATTTCTCGGAGATATCAAGCCAATATTGTCCCTTTGTTGTTATAGGCCCGCGGCTCCCTTCCTCGACTTTCCTAAGGGATGTATTTTTTTTTGTTCGCCCAAACACAGTCTAACAGATTTCATCAGGGCAGTCGATAGAATTCCGGCCCGCAAGTGCTCTATTACTCTTTCGGGGGCCCGCTCGTGAGCCCGTTCTTCTGCTGTCCAGAAATAAGCCAATCTGTTTCTACATCTACTGACAAATTAATTACATTAAGCGTATTCACTTGCGGTAGAAATCCTAATTGTACGGTGAAAGCAAGATCAAACTCGATTACGCTTTCGCCGAGTGATAAACCCTCGCGAAAAGTAGAGATAGTCTTGGATACGCCCGGTGCCTCAATGTCCCATAAGCCACGAAGAATCCGATATTCGTCTGGGAACCTGTCATTACTACACAGAAGCGACAGTCTAGCATACAGCTATTCTCTAAGCCGGAGAAACACCATGAACTGACTTAGATTACAGTGATGAAAATGGCGATATGAACAAGTTAGAACCCTGAAAGAAAAAAAACATGTGGCACTGCGAGTTAGAAGATGAGTCATTTTTATAGGTCATGGTTACATTTGGACGCACGAGAATGTTTTGCACAGATTGATTGCATGTCTGAGCCCTGACCTGTTGTAAATCTTACAATCTGATGGGGAGCTGAGCTGAAGTAAAGCTCCGTTTATGGGAATTAGGGTATAGCTGAAGGTGATAATTCTGTTGAAAGTCTCCATTAGCTGATTGCCCTTTTCTTGGGAACAATTAACTCGGCTATGCCATTTATTATGGGAATCTAAACTTTATTTTGCACAGTTTTATAACACATACCAGGCCTCATATACTTGCTCGTGGTAAGTCGAAATAGAATTGGTTATAGCGGTTTATCTGGTTTCTATTTTTTGTACAAGATATTGAAAATTGTCAAACACCCCTTGTGTGAAAATGGGCTAGCCCGTGCAAAATCGAGGGTTTAGTCTACCCGAGAACATTATTTCCCTGTGGCCATATGTGAAGCTACTACTACCAACATATGAGGGGGAGAGGCATCTGAAAAGCACATCCCCCTTCGGATAAATAGCAAACACAAGGAGAAGGACAAAGAGCAGTCCATGTGGCTTCGCCAGCATTTGCTGATTTATTTCAAATATCTTCTGATATCTTTTCTATATAGTCTCGATATAATCATCAGCAGTCTGCTGGTTTCGGGTCGTACTCTTGGACTCACAATCAGAGTGTTCTGTACTGCACATTGTATGCTATACACTGATTGGAATCTGTCAAGTTTACTACTACAAGAAAGAGTATTTGCGTGGAGTGTGCTATCTCAGCTAGACCCCATGGCTTAGCTTGTGACAGAAGGCATGCGGTTTACACTATAAGGCACATCATTACACGCGTAGCCTGCAAGATCTATGGCGTTACATTTCTTAACTTGTGTCTAATTCCGCTTAAATCTTGCCAGGGACCGTATGAACCCATGTATTTCAAGATCTTCATGGTATTCATATGAACAGTCACAATCAAAGCGTAACTGAGATACATCATACTCTAGATAACGACTTTACAACGAAAATCATATGGATTAAGAATACCGATCAGCGATACGGATTTGATATTTTTGGAGCATCATGATGTTTTGCTGGCATCATTGAGATCTGTTGGCCGCTCCTGTCTTGCAGGAAATAAGCCTAGTTTTTTGTATACTATGACTTATTCTTTCAATTTGGCGCTAATGCTATTATATGAATTAGGTGGACGCGGAATTACATTAACGGACGACAGCTGAATATTGAATGACGGACTGGACGCTTGCAACATAAGCAATAGCTAGGTAGCTGTAGCATGTATTATACTTATAACATAGGAAACACATCGGGAGTGACCAGTCCCAACTTCCGAGCCAATGGATATTTTACCCGATAAAAACCGTATGGTGCACACCCTGACTGAAACTCTTCATGTTCAACACATTCGGTTTAAGAGTGGATAGGAACCTTGGTGACGGCTAGATAGTGGGTGTTGGATCTGATGCTTGCATGTAGCTATCCAGAGAATAAAATATACCACCTTTACATTCTCATTGGACTTATATGGTCTATCATACAGTCTCGGTCACAATAGTTGGTGCATTGGTGAATAATTCGAAACTAACAGAACAGCGTGGTTCTGAACAATCCGACGGTTTGTGAGGCTCCGAAGGTTTACCGGTTTTCTTGAGCTTTGGTCGACAACCTACTTGTCTGGAATTCGAATAGTTGACCATTTTTCGACGTGCTATCATAAATCAATGCAACTGAAAAGCGGTTGCATTTCCGAAAACCTATAGATAGCAATCTTTTTCAATACAAAACATTCTTGTAACCACATTGTAGTCAGTTGATATTCATTGGAATGCTGCGTTTCCACTCGAACGTTACTTTTTGGCGCAAAACGACATGGTATGCTACTCAAAAGGTTTTGTTGCAAAGAAATCGGGTTATTGTCATTTTTTCTGAAACGCAGCTTCCAATCGCTTCAAATGTGTCCTGTGAACACACCCCTTGTCACAAATACACGATCCATTGTCCATCACAAGTGATCCAAGAGCTTGAAATCTGTGTAGCTTGGATGATGAGCTATGGGTAAACATAATGGATTAAAAGAAATTCCACGACATGCGACTCTGACATACATGCACATTAATTTTCCTTCTTGCATACAAGTCCTCAAACGATGCCGTAACGCAAAAAAAACAACAACACATTTCTCCCGTACGCATTCCAAAAGCATTTTGATGAGGGGTAAGATTAGATTATCAAAAGTATTATATTGCGATCAGCACTTTGAATCAGCCAACTCGTATTGCAACTGTGTTTCATTTTTATGGTTGACGCTGCACCTTCATGGCACTACACGTCGATATTAAACCCTCATACCTCACTTTGGGAAAGGAAAACGGAGTTCCACAACAACAACATGCTAAAACCACCGATTAGCTGCCAGGCAATGTCAATACGGCGCCGACACGAGACGTCGTCGTCGACGATGTTGGGTTAAATTTGTACAAGTCGCTAATGCTCGTATCCTGTTTATCAGGATCGGTGGCGTTCTTAAGCTGCGTTCTTAAGCTGTCTGGGAGATTTTTTGGGGTAAGAACAAAGTTTTTGAGGTTTGACCCCAGCATACTAAATACCACACCCTGATTCAAACACCAGGAAACAAATATCAAAGCGGCCTGGCCGTGTATTCGTCAAGGGGTGTTCACACTATTCTCCTAAAGCGAATTGAAGTTGTTTTTGCGAGAGAATGTGCCATTTTCTTCATTTATGAGTTACAAAACCTTGCGACAAGCATACCGTAGCGTTTTACGCCACCAAATGACGTCCAACGCATAAAGCCAGCATGCCAAGGAACATTAAATGACTACAACGTAGTCGCAAACGGTTTTTAATTCCAAATGGGTACCAGCGTCACTTTCTCCAGCGAAAATTGCTTTTCATTCGCATTGCCGTTCCCAGGAATTTGCACAGATTAATGATAGTTCATTTGAAATGGTGCCCAATTCGAATTTCAAGACAGGTAAATTGTCGAACAAAGCTCAAGGAAACAGGTAATCCATCGGAGATTCAGGAACTGTCAAAAGAAATGCCCAAGAATCAATCGGATTCGCCACAACTACACTGTTGTGTCAAAGTTTCAATTTTATTACCGATTCACCGACCATTGTGGCCGAGACTATATGCTAATAACATAGGTGTTCCGGGTGGTTGGTGGGTGTCCGGCGGGCACGGGTTCCTCTTCAATGCATTTTGCTGAGATAATGTGGTGTCTGGCACTGTAATTGCACTTGTCTTTATTGCACCAATGTAAGCGTCCTGTCTGTGTTTGTGTTGTACTCAGTGCTTTATAGGGTGGTTGACGGCTGTCTTGTTTCATATTGCTTCAAAGTCTTGCTTCTTTCAAGCAACAGGAACGCAACTTGACTTGGTGATGCTTAGGGGTTGGATGAGATTAAAATTCGACGTAGTTAGCTTCTTATATCTCCAATGCTAATGCACGTCCATCTACATGCATACGTGTAGCATATTAACATTATATACAAACACTACTGGCTTTGGCCTACTCCTGTCTGAACGAGTGTGGTACATATATGTCCTTGACCAATGTTCTTTTATATATTTTCATACGGTTAATATTACCCTTTAAACAAATAAATCTGGAAATCAAACTATTACGATATAAGATAGCATGTTTCGTATCTCGACTCAGTCGCCGGTATATTGGCACAGATGTGAATGGAATCCCACTCCTAGGACATTTAGGCCGACTTTCAATCGTTTTCTCGCGAGACATCACAATTTTCATTTTGTGGGTTGTAGGAATAGAGACTGAGTTAACACATAGCAAGTGGACTTTGATTGTACCTGTGTAGCATTATGGACATCTCTGAACTTGCGGTGTATCTCGATGGCGTGTGAAGTGCGGATTCGCGATAGAGATCGTCAAAGAACAGGTGTATCACTGATATAATACTCCAAAGACTATAATGGCTCGCACTGGATTACCCATTGATTTAAAAGGAATGACCCAAATTATACCGACAGTGTAAAAAGCACAAGAAAAATTGCAAATGAATGTACCTTCGTTTTGACGTCAGCTCTTCTAGCAAACCCTGACAAAGCCATTGTTAAAATGCACCTGTGCAATTGTAGACGATACAATAGTTGGTGAATATATCTTTTACAATTAAAAAGCAAATATAATAAATCAATTCAAAATATCATTTGCGTATGCAATGACGCAGAACTATTTTACAGAGCTGTATTAATGAGTTAGGCAGCTGTCGTCAATACAAAATGATTCAAAGGTCAAATCACATGCGTGAATTCCAACATTCAATATTAGGCCGATGTCCACAAAAGAATTTCCGCGCCAGTAATCGAAACATTTTTCTCACATGACAGATAGTATTAATTCCAAATATGCATGACAAGAGCAAAAACACACAACATGGTTTACTGCAAGAGACAAGTGGCGAACAGTTTCAATGATGACAGCAGGTCCCCATAATGTTCTTTACGTAAAATTGGAGCGATATGCGAGAGGTGGGAAAAATTGACGACGTTTGGCGGCTAAAAAGCAACCATATGACTCTACAGGAAATAATTCGTCGACACGACACCCACATTCAGACCCGAGAGTACGGAGAAATCTCGAACGTACCCACATTCAGACCCGAGAGTACGGAGGAATCTCGAACGTAGCCTTAGTATCTCAGCCGCGCTTTTATTGCAGCTGTTCATGTGGTGACTATGAATTATCCACACGGCCCCTAGCACCGGCTTAAGCGAAATTAGGTACGCTAGCTTGGAAGCTGTGATGGCAGACCAGCTCAAACAACCCATCTGATGTTAATGGATGAGCATCATGGACGTCTGATGGAGTAAACGCCTTAACATGGGGACACCTGGTAAATGCAAGAATACCCAGGAAAACTAACCTGTAAATGTCCGATGTCGTACGGCTTAAATTTCCCACCGAAACAATAAACCTACATAAATTTGTCGAGTGACATGTACAGAGGGCGGGCCTCGGAGACTAGCCTTACCACTGACCCGTATTCTTTACCCAAATGAATTTCCAAGTTGTTATCTAAGTATGCTATATCTCAATGGAGAGATATGTAAGTTGTGGGAACGATCGCAGTGAACACTCTCATATGGTGGTCTCGAGTCAAGCCTTGATGCTGGAAAAGAAGAGATGAAATCTTAAAGTTATCTCATACACGTTAAAGCATTTCTACAGTATATGAAATTGGTCGAGTTATCAGTAATACTCGGATGCTTGGTATCAAATGTACACGACGCGTGACTGTAAAAGGACGATCAGTGTCGTTCTGGAAAACGTCGTGCATGAATCCCAGCGACATAGCAGGCGGTATGATAATCACGTATTCCTACGAAGTAGACTCAATTGCAAATTGTCCGGTAATGAGTGAGTCGGTGAGTGAGTGAGTCAGTCCATCCGAATCCTTTCGTCGGCAAAATAAGGAGAACCGTTGACATTAGAACCTTGATTTTTGGCATGAAGGTGCATTAGGGGATTGTTACTGAGCTGACCTACTTTTGATGAAAATTTCTGGTGATTTTTAATGAAAATCACTGCTGGTTCTGACCTGGGCAGTGCCCATCTTAATATAGGCAGGATTTCAACTGGGGGGGGGGGGGGGGTTCCAAGAGTTCAGTTCGCGTCGGAGTCCTAATGCCTACCCTACTTCGTAGGTCCTGTGACGTTAGTGCGATATATTGGTGACCTATTACCAAAACATTCCGCATACCATGCTGAAATGGAAATTAGAATGAGTAAGTATTTCTGAAGACTTTTCTTCATATACCATAAGTATGCCAATGTAAATTCACAATCTAGAAATTTCATGTCAGTCAGACATAGGAACCCACCCAAATTGCATGATGTGCATGTCAAGTCTGTTGTACAGCTTCATGCATCAAGGATTACAAATCACTAACCACAAGGTTCTTGGCGAGCCACACACATGGCAATAATATTAATCAGTGGGGGAATGCCTGGAGGCAAACACTTGTCAAACTGGTTCTTCCCATGCATACAGAACTATTTAATCAATACAGTTTGCTTCCATGTAACCTGCCTTAGGCATTAGAATATCCTCCATGTCTGAATGACACGAAGTCTTCTTCTTTCGGACTTTCAAAGCGAATTTGAAGGATGTAAGGTAAAACTGTATGATTCTACCATGCACTAGTAAGCACAGTTACAACTGTTAAAAGTCCAACTAACAGAGTATCCAATATGAGCCAGGTCACCGTCGTCCACGAAGAATTTCCGCGTCCATAACCGAAAATAAAACTAACTCATAAATCCAAATCCCACGCAGCCTAAACTAAATTATATATAAACAATCTATTTCTTTTGCCAGAGAGAAGCGAGCAACAGTTTTCAATAATTTTAATCTACGAACTAAAATGGTGTCAATAACTAAAATGATGTATAATTCATGTGATCCCCTGAGAAGGCTCAGTTGTATTCCTGTTACATAATTTATAATATGCGTATTCGGTTATTCAGTTATAACGAATCATATTTGATAATATCTTGGCATATATGGGTCATCCTTGAGATAGCATCAGATCCGACATTCAATTACAACACATATATGGGAAGTGGGAAGAGGTGCCGACATACTGACAGAGCCACATACTCAGCCGTCTCCCATGAAAGAATTTCCGCGTCAATAATCGAAAGACCTATTTATCTTGAGATGACCGTTAGCCTTGATAGCTATATTCATCAGAGATCAGAAAGGTTATGTTTCCAGACAAGCTGCTTTGTCTCATTCTCGTCTTCAGTCACGAAGATTCGTTTCCTCCCTTATGTAGCAACCCACTGCACGCATGAGTTGGACTCCTTGGTAATAGCACTCACGTCTCTACCTTGGTGGATATACATGTATTGGCCATTCTCGCTTACGGCAAAGAAGACGGTACAGGCTACCGAACTGTTTCCCAACACTATAAACAGCTATAAACATTTCAGATTGGGATTATTTCGAAAACCTTACAAAACACATCCAGAGTGAGGAACAATCAGTCATGTTCACAGTCAAAGAATTTGGCCATTGCTTTGTATTCCGCTGGTAGTCTTATGAATCCGATTGTCACAGTAAAATGCAGCATTAAAAGGGCGGTGGAAAACTACGCCGACGCACTGACAAGAAGTCATATAATTTTACTTACAAATATACTGATTGCATATTAAAAAGAAAAACACCACAAGATCCAAAACTGATCCCTGTGATGATTTGTGTCCCAGCCACAGGACATTCTAAATTCCGTATTACTCCTGGAGTATTTGGAAATGTTAAAAAAAACTATCATGAATGAGATATATTGGAGAACATATGGTTTCACACGTATACGTACCAGGTTCAAGAGACACCAACAAAACTGCACAAGGTCATGAATGTTCTGAAGCTGGTATTATATATTATTGCTATAGAAAACTAGGACATATTTGAAAATAATTTTTCAGAGAAAAAATGATTTAACCGTCAGAAGTGATCGAACCGACGACTTATCTAATCCATAGATACAGCTTAGATGAGTGGAGGGTTGGCTTTCCGCTGACGGCTAAAGTATTCTTCTCCTCAAAGTTATTTCCATATATACAAATTGCTTCCTGGGGGTTATGCGCCACAGCAGGGGAACATCACTTACAACAGGGAAACAATTGTCATTTATATTCTCGAGTCAAACGGAATATGAATTGCAAAATACATTAAATACAACTGAGCTATCTTGCCAGTTCATGCCGACTGTTGTATACTGTGTAAATGAGTTAGCTTGGCTGTGGAATGAATCATTGTAGCCTATATATAGTGGTATTAACAGGATCCCGCTGTGGTAAACAGTGATAATTTCGTCGTTAGATAAAACTGCCCGTCGCCAAGTAATAGTTTTAATGTAATGGCATTATCTTTATGGTCGGTTACACAGCCTCAAAGAATATTTAAACGACAGGGAGATGTATTGTTTATGGTGATTGGTCCAAAAACAATTGTTCTAATAGTATGTTATCTGTTTAATCCATCGAATGTGTAGCCTGAGGAATGAACAGTTTTTCCAGTGAGACTAGTACATTTTCAAATTTCGGTCTGTAGCGTATGGTGAAACCTTTTACAGATCTGAAATTATACTATTTAAGCTAGTCTCTGCTCGTCGCTACAGCCCACGACTACTGTAGCCCCGAAGCCAGTTCGCTAACAGTGTGATTTTCTGTTTACCTTGAATAGATGGGAAATGAAGAATGGTGGTTAAGAGTATTGAATACCCTCGGGGTTTTACGCCTTGTCACCAAATACAGATGCTACCGACAGTCTCTGATTTGATTGATTGATAGTAACCCAAGTTTCATTAACGTTTGCTTGGGAATACCCCGAGTGATAAAAATCGTACGCTCCACGTCGATATATTTGCCAAGAGGAGACACTAGCGCATCTTAAGTAGGTCCCATCATTACCCGGGCAGGTTAGCTGCTGCTTCCCTGATGGGAATGGGAGTCAGTATGCCCTCTTGTCGTAGCAGTGGTTGGTTGGTCTTTTGCTTTAAGGATACGGATGAATAGTGGATTGTTCTTGTAATGTAGGAGAGAGTGAGAGAGAGAATTAAGGTTTAATGTCGCGTTCAGCAATATTTCAGCTATATAGCGACGATCAAACAAAATTCTAAGTACTCAAGCCAATAACTTAGTAATCCAACACACACACATTAAAACTTATGCAACAAACCGATTTCTCTCGAAAAACCCAAGACACAGTCCTCTCTCACTTGACTAAAAAGATCTTCCAAATGAGTCGCTTGATAAAAAATCTCTTAAAATCTTAAAATCTATGCAGTCGATAAGAATATGTTTCACTGTGAGATCTTCATGGCATGGAATGCACCATGGGACTGGTTCTATTTTTAGTAAATTTTCGTGAGTTAATCGTGTATGGCCGATTCCACATCGCCTGATCATGGTTGTATATAAGCGTCAGAATCGACATTCAGCAGTTCACACAAAATATGTTTTTATACTCCAGTGCATCAAGGGAGATCTTCCAAATTTATCTCATTTGATTGGTCAATTCAAAATTTAAAAAATAAATCAGGCATTGTCATTGGCTTGTGGAAAAGATACGACGAAGAGCCAACCAATGACATAGGTCACTTCTGCGTCAATAGAATAGATCTTCAACTGGTTCCTCCATCCGGAACATTCTTAACGTATATGACCGTAGATTTGAGCTTCGGGTGAGCAGGCTTTGCTGTGCAGTCATATGGTTTAATATTAATCGCTAGACGTCGTCAATTTTTTCACCTCTTTATACATATCTCACCAAGTTTCTATCTGTATATGGTAGGATTTTCTTGGTGGACTGTTAATCCCTAAGGCCTGTCGTCTGTACATGTTATTTGACAAATATATGTAGGTTTATTGGGAAATGTACCGCACGACGTCGGGCATTACAGGTTAGTTTTTCTGGGTATTTCTTTGTGGGATGCTGGGGTCTTTATTGGATGCTGGCGTTAACAGCAAATTTCACTAGTTAAAAAATTAGTTCTAAAACGTCAGAATCGTTTCGATCAGGCTATAATCCGGCGGTGTAGAATTGACCATTCACGGCGGACTCATGAGCAATTATGAGAAATGAATCAGCCACGATTTGCATTCTATACCCCGAGAAATTCACAGTTAAAATCCTTATACCGATCAGTTAGTTTAGAAGATCGTTTTAGTCGACTGAGAAAAAATTTGATTTTAAATTATTTGAGAGACATCGATGTGTTAAATAAATTTTAATGTAGTTTCTGTTCTTTAACGTGTTTTGTTTGCTAGCCTTATCGACGTACTTAGCGTTTTATTTGAGTGTCGGTATGTAGCATAAATTTTCTGAACGCTACGTTAAATATACTTCTCTCTCTTTCTCTCTCTCTCTCTTTCTCTCTGTATATGTCATTTATCGAAAACAAATTTCGTATTTTGTATTCAATATTCCATTAAGATGGAGACCGACACCGCACTTGTCTCAGTATATTTCATTTAAGCATGAACAAGGTAATCTTTGGTGTCCTGAAATTATATGTTCATTGTTAAACAACTATGCACAATTGTGATTGTATGCCACACGTATGTGACAAAATGTATTGCCATATCAACTATCTCAATAAAAATATCACGAGCAAGTGACATGGGAATAGATAGGAAAATGTTAGTGCAATTCGAAAGACGATTAAGAAAAAGAACCCCCATTTTCTTCTTTGCGTTCATGAAACAAATTGATTTACGCGTTATCGGGAAATTTGAAAAAAATCTATGTCCATTTCTATAAATACAAAGTATGGTTATTTTCCTCCATCTCTACTTTATATCGGTGTTAGACAAGGGGATGGGCCTCGATCTTGGTTTTATTCTTCTGATGTGTGTAATAGGACATTGTAATAGAGCTAACGTATCTAATTCCGCCTGAATTGATGCTGGGGGCCGTGTGGTTACTTGATAGTCTCCACAGCTGCAATAAAAGCGCGACTTAGATACTAACCTTCCGAGAATCCACTGTATTCTCGGATCTCGATGTGAGGTGCCGAGGGAAGCTTCCTTGTTCATTTTTCACCTCGTGCATATCGCTCCAATAGTAATAATTCATATAAAAGTTTCAATTGAAATTCTTTGTGTACGTCTTAAGTAGAAACTAGTATCATGCAGTACACAAACGCTTGCCACTTTTCAATTACAACAAATGAAGATTCCGGGCTCTAATTCAATGAAGAGCATTACGAAGTCAAATTCCAAGTCGTTCTCTGAGGGTCATACGACACCTTCTTCGTCAGAACATCACAATGACTTGTCGGCATAATTGAATTGGAACGATATGCAAGCGGTGAGAAAAATTGGCGACTAAAAAGCAGCCATAGGACTCTGCAGGAAAGCATCCATCAGCACCTAGCATTGACACCCGAGAATGCGATGGATTCTCGGACGTAGCCTTAGTATCTCCAGCTGCGCTTTTATTGCAGCTGTTCATATGGAGACTATGAAGTATTCACACGGCCCCTATCATCGGCTTAAGCGGAATTAGATACGCTAGCTCGGGAGCTGTGATGGCAGATCAGCTCAAACAACTCATCTGATGTTAATGGATGAGCATCGTGGACGTCTGATGGAGCAAACGCCTCAACATGGGGTAACCTGGTAAATGCAAGAATACCCAGATAAACTAACCTGAAATGTCCGACGTCGTACGGCTTAAATGAAAACTATTGACTGCCCTTCTCTCGCGGAACCATCTCGCGTGACTGCGTGAATTTGGTTGAGAATAGTATCGAGCGGATAAGATCTTCCGATTATGGATTCGGCAATTCTCTATTGAGGGTGGCTGGCTACCAGATGTCGGATCTTACAATTTTAGTTTGGAATGGAGTTTTGATTTGATCAGCTTCCTCCCAAATGGCATCAGTGATTTTCTAAGAAAATGGTATCTCAAATGGTCATGTGCTATATATCGCCCAGTTCTTGACGCCTGTACTCAATATTGTATCGTTCGACGATGATGAATAGATAGTATAGCGTGATAGATGCCACATTACTTTAAAATAAAACCAATCAAACTTATTATTTGAACATAAGGGTGCTTCATACTATAATGCAGATTTAGCTAGCACTTTTGAAATTATTATGGATGGATGCGAAAATGAAGCACAAAAAGCGCTTATATTGAAAAGCATGTGTCAAAGAAAAATATATTTCATTTCGTTGTGTACATGAACTTGTGTTTGATACCAGACATGACACACAACTGCAAAATTGATTATGTTTCGATTCGAAATAGCTTAATATATTGCCTGTTATATACAACAAGCTTTCTTCTGTCTGATTCTCTCCCAAACCTCAAAGCAGCCAAGTATTAATACCCACTTGTATAACCCGTTAGATGTTGTTTCTAGCTTATTTCTGAAGGTTGTCTCGGTACGAGTTGCTAGAAAAAGTTGTTTGTCGGACAGAATTGAGTTTTTCTTTCAACGAAAACTCCCGGGGGACTATTAAGGATGAAAGTAACTGACAGGTCTGAAGGCCTCCAAGCTGAAACCATTGGAAAACAAATATAACAAATGGTCCGGTCTTGTCAGCCACATGCGACTCGTCCAGTCGTGACTTGGAAAATCCATTGGCGTTAATATAGTCTCTACTATGGGGATAAAGAAGAATAAGGCGATGATCAGCCACAGCTTTATCGTGACCCCGGACAGGGATGCTGTTTAAAGCATCTTCTCAGTGTCCCTGTGATAAATCATTATTTCATTAGAAAGACAATTGGACCCCGAGCTTGGAAAGATTAACCACGATGACACAGCCAGCGAGATGCACAGGAAGGATAGGTGCCTTGCTGGTGCAATAGTATGCCCTCACACATCACACAATAGGTAAATGATACTTTCAACATGCCCTGCTTGAATATGTCTATAAGAGAATACGTTATTGGCTTGCGCTCGTCAAATAGTTCAGAGTACGAAAGCCATAAAAACTGTTATATGTTCACAGAGCTGGACAGAAGTTGTTGTTATATAGCTATAGGACTATTCTGTTCGATGCTCTTTGGATATTCTCGTGAAACAATACCATTCACTTTCAAGATGGGTTCAAGAATCCGAAGGTTACCAATGATTGACTGTTCAATGACTAATCAGTAGTATTGGAGCAGGTCTAAGTGACGAGATCTCATTCTTAAGTTCATTCTTTCAAAGAAAACACTTGATTATACGCAAACCAAAGTTATAGTGTGGTAAGTTTCAGCCCTTTAGCCTTCGCGATAGCGAAAATATATAGGGGGGGGGAGGCACTTTCCGCCCCCTCCCCCCAAGGCTGCGGTACACCCCAAATCGCCCAAAAACCAGATAAGGTTGAAACGATTTTAGCGCGAACTCAAACCTCAAGCTATAAATTCAACGCTATTTCAATCGTACAATATAACCGCGCAACCATTGCAGCTTCACAGGAGAGGAAATATCACTAACTTTAAATATAGAAGAAGACACTACTGTGTGGATAACAGCCAGTATAGATCTCTAGGGGTATAATTTAATTATAATTTCGTTTATTTTTACTTATGTACATTTCCCTTGCTGTGTCGGTCAGATTGGCTTGTTTTCTCATTGACGATGATCATCATGGTGGTATAGTTCCCGCGTGTTACCAATGTAAATAGGATGTTTGGAGAGGATCTCCGGGTCCAAAGTACCACCCGACGGTATATCAGTAAAAGCCCATGAGATCCGTTCTGCCAATGCTATCGCCGATAATCATTGAGCGTTAATTCAATTAGTGGACACAACAACGTGTCAAGGCATTAGCATGTACAGCATCGATGGATTAACTCGAAAACAGGCTAATACCCACTTAATTACGAAGGGTAATGGAGAGAACATGGGGGTATGAATCTCCAGACGATAATACAAGAGCCAACACTGCATAGGAGAAATCCGTATTCTCCCATATAAATCAACGACCTATGCCATTCACAGTAACTGTGGAATTCAAACAAGGCCATGCGTGTAGCCGAGAACAATCTGGGAGACAAAATTAGGTTTCTTTAATTTTATATAAAAGTCACTGATGCATATGCATATGCACAGTTTCATACTATAATTCATTGAAATAAGTGACATCAAATAGCGTTGACTGAAGTTTTTAAAATGCGCGTTTGATCATACTTATGTTGTTTTTGATTGATATGTTTATGTAGGGAATTTATGAATCTCCAATAAAACACCTCAAACCAAAATGATATATCGACATCAAAGAGACGGAATAATGATTAAACTGGAAACATATGATTAGTTTTGACTGAGAATTTACAATATCAAACTTCAGATTTATTGTTGACATTCATGGTTGGCCTCACAAGCTGACAGAAAGAAGGTATTTTCCTGAGTTAACCTTTAAATTTCTTTACCCTTGGATTTGTTTCTCCGAGTTCATGTATATATAATTGTCTACTCTACTCCAGTTACACCCAACGCGAATAATCCTCACTACCAAATTAATAAACCGATTGCAAGACAACTCCCTGCTACTAATTAAATGGCTGATCAGTCTTATAAATTTAACTCAATCGGATTAACGAAATAGCTTCTCTGACCAGATGGGCCATCTGCACTGATCAGAATAATTCACCTCAATAAGCAGACCGTACAGAACTTAGATAAGCGTGATCCGAAGTAAAACGAAATTTAGTCTTCTATGAAATTTGTGCTTGATCCTATAGCTTAGATTTGCTTTCCTAACACAAATGTAGAATTACAGACTCTCCTCTTTAAAAGCATCAGCGGATGTACTTGACTGATAATCATTCCCAGTAGAAAGGGGAGAAAGTTTGTCAAAGTTTGAAATATGTTTTCAACCTTTCATTATAATCTTTGTTGATAATCAATTTGGGTAGTGCAATAGAATAGAAATAGTGTTTTCATAGGCGTGCTCAATGGTTACTTTACGCACGGTTAATGCGGGAAAGTTGATAAATTTTAGGGTGCGGGCGAACTTTCCCACACTAACCGTGCGTAAAGTAACCATTGAGCACATTATTTCTTAAATAAACCAATTAAGCTCAGACTCGTTAGCCACTGAATAATTTGTCTGAATCCATGTAAGCTTGCTATTTGCATTCCTTTCACATCGGTCGTGCAATACAAATTCCTTGCTCATGTCCACTTTGAAATATGTATTTGGCAAAAACTAGGTGTTTGCGTTAATTGTGAATCATAATTTCATCTTACATAATAACGCTCGTTTACTAGCACAATCGAAACGAGAAAACAGTTCAAATAAGTCGATTAAGACGACAATATTTCTTCTCGAATCCGTGTACTTGATACACGATGTATTACCTGGGATAAGATGGGTTTTATTATACATCCACTGAAAAGGAGGCTCTCTGAAAATGAGTTTTATAGAAACAGCAATGCACCATGGGATATATCCCAGTTTTAAAGCAATTCATTGGTCAATTCAGATGTTCAAGAAAAAATCGGAGATTTTCATTGGCTGTGGACAATATGATGCCAATCATAGACTTTCCCCCTAACCCTAAGTTTATTGTGGTGGAAGAAAAAATTGTATATAAATATCGTAATTGAGGGATTTCGTCATCAGCTGTTAACTACAACAGTCATCTTGGGATGTAGCTGGGATATTTGACATGGAATCGGAGTGTGCCTGACGGTACTCGGATTGTTGTTTTTTTGAGAATATTAAGAACAGTTTCCTGATTTGTTTTCCGTCTGCGCCGAGTGGAGTAATACTCAAATATATCAGTGTATATTAGAATATATAGCCAATTAGTGAAGTGATACCACTAATCATCAGGCCTCTCTCTTCACAAAAGCCCTACAAGAAGGAATATTGTTTTTATTAGAGATAATTATGTTGGACATAACTCAAAAGTTCCATAGTTTCTTATTGAGGTGCTCAGTGCCGGAGTCAAACACTTTACCAATGATCTGGAACACTTTTAAGGTCTTAGTTAAGGAGGTCCCAGACAGTTCGTTAGAAAGTCATTTCTATTATATTTTTATCCTTAATTTTCAAAGTAGGGGATAAAATGATGGTGCACAATCATCATGGAATACGCCTTGGGACTGGCTCTTTTTCTAGTAAATGTTCGTGAGTTAATCATACAATATCAAACGAAATATAACTATAGGGCGGTGAAAAATGATGACGGCATACTGACAAGAAGTCGAATGACCCACAGGTCAATATTCTATCTGTCCTCTCTTTCCAAAATTCCATTTGTTACGGCAAAAATTGTAGTGGAAGTTCAGCTAAACCACATCCTATAACGGATAGCCAAATTTGTATTCCATGGTTGTCGCCCGATCTCATCTTCTCAAACTAGTCACGTTTTGTGTAATGATAGAGCTCCTGTTTCTGTCAAGTCATAATAAATAGACCATTAGTTTCCTCGCTCACGTATTCTAGCCATTGAAGAACAGGGACATGTCCTAAGTAAAAGTCTTGTCATTATCGTGGAAAAAAGTGTCGACGCCATATCCTTGACAACGTATTCTGAAGTTTGAATGATATGAGTGAACAATGACTGTTCACAGGACACCTATGCAGAGGTTTATCCATAGCAACTACAATGACGTAGTGAACACAGGTTTCACCAAACCGGGTTCTTTAGAGGACCTTTTTAATCGGACGAAAGAAGACTGTATCTTGGATATTTGAGAGAAATCGTTTTAATGTGTGTATGTTTTAATGTGTTGGATTACTAAATTATTAACTTGAATACTTAGAATTTTGTTTGATCGTCGCAATATAGGTGAAATATCGCGACGTTAAACCTTAATTCTCTGGCTTTCTCTCTCTCTCTCTCTCTCTCTCTCTCTCTCTCTCTTCGACAGTCGTTATATAGGCGAAATCCGACACTGACCGTCGTTGTCATTGGGCTTCACGTCAATGATCCAAGTACCTTTTCCAAAAGAAAGCTCGAATTTGATACTTGAATTAACGCTATGCGATATATATACAAGCACCAAAATACACAAAAGTATGATAACAATACCTCCTCTTATATAAAATATATTCTGAATTGATCCCAGCCTTAACGTGACCATTTTGAGCAGGTGATGTTGCGTTCATTTCTCTGTGTTTTAACCTACTTTTCTATGTACATTTGCCCTTCCTGTGTTATAGACCGATCCGTTGAGGCATTACATTACATTGCGTAATTTGCATCATAGTTTTACCAGGCAACGATGAACTATGAAGACTGATATACAGAAATAAATACAGTGCCGTTACGCAATCGTGATAGCATGCGTTCGTATGGGGGTATCAAAGGAAAACGATGATATTGCTTTTACCGTATCCTGACTGTGAGTGTTTGGGAAATAAATTAGACAAAAAAGCTAACTCTTTTCCGCAGTCGACACGTGACGTCCTTATCTACTGTTGATTCATCTGTGTAGTGACGGGTTCATTTTCTAATATGTCACTCTCTGGTTATTTTATACCATTTTTATCCCTTTTACTGATTAGTTTGGAGGTCGCAATGAGCACTGACACTATAAAGCTTTCGTGTAAATTAACGTGGAATAATAGAATATCCCAGTGATGAGCTGTCTTGTCAAGGCTTGGACGGTCATCTATACTTTAGAGGACGGTCATCTATACTTTTGAGACCGGGATTAATTTCGATATTCGAGAATTGATAGAATATTGTAAAAGTACATGCTATGACAATCAGGAGTGGATGCTCGGATGCTAATGTGAATCTCAATACCACTTTCTTAATGTTCAGTTCAAAGGTTTTGGATTTAAACCTATCTGGCCTGGGCTTGTTGGCACCTGTCTAGGCCTGGGGGGTGCCATTTCGACCCTCTTAATTACTTTTCTTACCCCGTGAGTTAGGCCACTGGAACTTACCTCACTAAACCCTTGGGTCAAGCTCTACCAGCAAATGTAAAAAGAAATCCAAGATGGCCGCTTTGATGACGTCACTGTGACGTTATTTTCAAAAAGGCATTTTTTGATACCCCACGTGACCGCCATCTTGAATATACCCATGATCCTCTGCTCGAGGGTTATAATACTAGGCTCAAGATGATCCCAGTATGATAAACTACAAAGTCAGGGCGTGTTGGTATTGGGGGGGGGGGGGGGCATGACCCCCCACCAGTCCTGGTAGGGTTAAAATAGATAATAAATATCAAATAAACTTTAGGGTCCTTTTAAAATATTATTATTTTTGAATAACGTCAATGATTAACCCATTTTGCTAATTTTCACTACTGTTTCAGTACCATTATTATCGGCAGTTTTTATGATGCAAAATCAAGATGATGCCCTTCATCCTCGGTACAAACATTCCACAGTCAGCATAAATTCCAAATTTCCAATACAAATCGGGGATTTTGCAATACTTTGAGGTCAGACAAAATGATGCTATTTTTATTGAAAAAGCCCATAGCTGCGAAGACGTTAAAAAGTAATTTACATATAGATATATGCACGCCGGAGGTACTAGGAAAAGGGTTTTGAGAAGTTGTTTCGGACAGCAGCTGGTTAACGGATGTTGGTGTCTGTACTAAAAACTGATTCTGCGCTCGTATCCGTGGAATATGCGCCATGTGGTACGGATAACAGTAAGACGATCCAAGGATTAGATGCTGACAGGTTCTAAATTATATCGGCATTAGCTTATGCATCCAATCACTCAGTACTGATCTGTTTGACAGTAATCCTTAATTATACGAGAAACAATGACATGGAATCCTGCATCTCAGGAGTAATTTATTACAGGATTGTCCCGGAATATTAACTGATTCAAATCCCGGATGGATGTTAATCAACCAAGATTTCTGGTGTTTCACCGAATAGACAGGAATTACTGTAGGCACTTTACTTAAAAATGTGTACAGGATGTGTTGGTGTCTGTTAGGATGCACATCTACAGTTTTTTTTTGAACTCATGAAGTTTGTTATTATTCACATCATCCCATAAAGATTGAAGCAGCCGTCTCACATAAGTACAGATAGAGGGTCTGAAATCGTTATATGGGTTTCCAACAGGATCAACCTCATCAGCTAGGGCTGCCTTAGCCATCCTATCAGCCTCAGTATTACCTTTAATTCCAACGTGCCTAGGCAACCAACAAAACAAAATATCCATCTGTTGAAATCAGCCATGTAGTTGTAGAATACTCAAGATAGTGGGATGAGTCGAAGTTCCATTTCTAATCGCTTGGAGGCATGACAGTGAATCTAAGAATATGACATATTTTCTCCATTTAGTGGACCCAATACCTTCTAAAGCCAACAATATGGCTTTTGCTTCTGCAGTGAATATCGAACTTTTACCTGGTAGTCGACAGGTTTTAGTTTTGGAACTAAATATAGTAGCACATCCTACTCTCTGAACATCTTTAGAACCATCTGTATAAATAGCCTGATGCGATCTGTATTTCTCTCTCAGTAGACCAGATTCTTGTGTATAGAAGAGCTAGTTCGTGTCTGCCTTTTTATATTTCGTTAGGGAACTTCTGGTCGAGCTAACTGCCATGGTGGAATTGGTAAGAGCTTGTTAGGTAAAATTTGACTAAGCTTTATACAAGCTGCTACAATGTGTGGTTTCATACGAATTCCAAGAGGTGGGAAAATGGAGGGTTTCTTCAAATAGAGATCCGAGAACTGAGGTTTGAAAACACAGTTATATGCAGGATTCGAGTGATTTGATCGCAATTTTGTGATATATTGCAGTGATAGTTTAATTCTTCGAAGTTCTACAAGAAATTCATCTGCTTGACATATAAGCTTTCTTTATGGGATGTTCTGAACGCTCCAAGGCAAAGTCTTAGTCCTTGATGGAGAATAGGATCTAGCTTTGCCAAGTTTGACTTGCTTGTACCCTTATAAACAATAGAGCCATAATCAATTTTGGAACGACCTGGTGATCGATATAAACGGAGGAGTGTTTGCTGATCTCCTCCCCACTTATAGTTGGCAACTACCTTCAACAAATTAAGAGCTTTCGTGCACTTAGCTTTCAAGCAATTTATATATGCGATTTAAATGTTAGTCGGTTACAAGCATCTGGTCCGTCATTCATAATTCAGCCGTCGTCCATTAGAGAATATCCGCGTCCATAATCCAAAGACCTATTCCATATTCCATATAACAGTATTAGCACCAAATTCAAAAAGACAATCATAGTATACGTAAACATAGGCTTGTTTCCTGCAAGAGAGAAGCGGTCAACAGTTTTCAATGATGCCGGCAATACATCATGATGTTCCAAAAATATCAAATCCGTATCGCTGATCAGTATTCTTAATCCATAATATTCGTTGTAAAGTCGTCATCTAAAGAATGATGTATCTCAGTCACGCTTTGATTGTGACTGTTCATATGTGTACCACGAGGATCTTGAAGTACATGGGTTCAAACAACATTCCTAAGAATTTGACCTCTTTAACCATTTTGGTCTAAGTTCCATCTGATGTTAGTACTGGATCTTTGTGCTGGAAATATTTTCTGCAGAAGTGAATACAATTTGTCTTAATTCTGGAGAATTTGAAGCCATTTTCTAGACATCATTTCTGACTTCTATTCAGACAAAGTTGTAATGTTCTGTCAATATTATGTATATTTTTTTCCACTGCACGAAATGTTGAAATCGTCTACAAAGAGTGAACCATCAATTGATTTATTCGAAACTTCCGCCAAGCTGTTGGTCTTGATACTGAACAGAGTAGTAGACAAAATACTTCCCTGTGGGACACCTTGATCTTGGTGGAAATGATCAGACATGGTTGTACCCAACCAAACTTGGAATTGTCTATCATTCAAAATGTTTTATATGAAAACGGGTTAACGACCCCTTAATCCCATAGTGTGAAGGTCTTTTAGAATCCCGTATTTCCATGTAGTATCATAGGCTTTTTCTAAATCAAAAAAGATGGAAACTACATGTTCATTCTTGGCGAAAGCATTCTTGACATAGGAATCTAATCTGACTAAATTGTGGGGCGACGGTAGGGTCAGTGAAGGTGCCGCCGGTAACACAGTAGGTAAAATTACAAGCGTCTGGTCCGTCATTCATAATTCAGCCGTCGTCCATTAGAGAATATCCGCGCCCATAATCCAAAGACCTATTCCATATTCCATATAACAGTATTAGCACCAAACTCAAAAAGACAATCATAGTATACATAAACATAGGCTTGTTTCCTGCAAGAGAGAAGCGGTCAACAGTTTTCAATGATGCCGGCAAGACATCATGATGTTCCAAAAATATCAAATCCGTATCGCTGATCAGTATTCTTAATCCATAATATTCGTTGTAAAGTCGTCATCTAAAGAATGATGTATCTCAGTCACGCTTTGATTGTGACTATTCATATGAGTACCATGAGGATCTTGAAGTACATGGGTTCATACGGCCCCTAGCCCCGGGTTAAGCGGAATTAGACACAAGTTACGAAACGTAACGCCATAGATCTTGCACGCTACGCTCGTATTTTGCTATCAGAAACTTTGAGAAACTTTGAGTGGAGGCGCTTGGTTGTGTAGCCCTGTTTTATAAGTTTCTGCAACAATGCTTTGTGACGTTGATTAAAATCGTGACATTTAACACAGGATCTAGCAAATGCTACTAGGCGTGATGTGTATACGCCATATGCAGGTCGCACTGGAATATTACTGTCCAGAAAAGGGATAGTTTACGATATCGAAATTGCAATCATCTCTTTTGTCATACACTATAGAAGCCCCTTCTATAGGCCTGAAACATGATGACGTGTTATTCCACATCTATCCCATGATGCAGTGTACGGCCATGCCAATTGGCTGGTGGGGTTCATAATGTTGTTCAATTACCCGGTTACCTCACTCATTCAGCACGACATCAATTTAACCCCCCTGACTGGCAAAGCCGAACGAGCCGAATGTAAGCCTTCATTTGATCGGTTACATACAGGACTTCACGACTTGCGAGCACCTGTAAGGTAGTTTGACAATTATATTAATGCCAATTCACCACGTGATCGAACGAGGGATAAAACGTCATCAAGGATTAGGTCTATTATCATATAGTTTGAATGGGTGTATAGCAGATTGGCTGATTCTTGTTTTGCCGCCGATGAAACATTTATATTTAAGTTGCACAAACACGAATATCGGTAAAACCTAAGGAATACTGGAAGTCCAACCTCCTCAAGGGATAGCCGATGTAATATAGAATCAGTTTAATCCTACATGTACTTATTGTTATACAGAATAACTCCTGGTCTTCATATTTGAGTTATCATTGGACAGTTATGCTCATCTTTTTCGTTGGAGAAACCGGGCAGTTGTAGATTCTCATTGCATATTTCATCATGTTTGATAGGTACACGACACTGATCCGTTTGATGTACACACAGGACCATACGGGTCCAATTTCCAGTTCAAATTTTCAAATTGTAACAATCTCATCCCTATATTTAGAGGAGAAAACCTTCCTAAACGAGGGGTTGGTTGTACACTATTGACTTGGATGATCGAGACTATAACTGCCGAGCCCTGGATAGCTTGCCTTAATCACTATATCATCATAGTCGGATACACAAATTTCCATAAGAATAATGGATATGATTGGTCAAAATTCCCATACGCCTTGGTGATAAAATGTTCACAGTTTCTGTAGATGAGTATTAAATATTATGAACCAGCTAGTCTGGGTTGTGACGTTTACTGTCGTATGAAATACGCAAACCAGCAGAGATATACCTTTTTTGTTTCACTTGATTACGTAGAGTGCTTTTGGATCAATTGGGAACGAATATCGATCGAGCGAAGACTTGATATGATGGGTAGACTCATTCAAAACAAACATCTGTATGAAATTCCCTCCTCCTTCTGGTGATAAAACGAATGAAATGGCCAGAACATAATTATTTTGAAATACAAGCAAATAGCAGCAATACGAACAACGCAGAAATTTAGAAATGCTATACACAGTATATACAAACTGCAGTCAATTATTTCAAAATAAAAGTTTTTAAGAGAGAACTAATATTAAAAACAAAATTAACCGACAATGTATTTCATATGATATCACAATATATGGTTTTATAATTATACGGTGTTACGTAGTGAAACTGTACGAGACGTTCAAATATTGAAATCATTGACAAAATTCATGTGTATTTTAGAGGTAATAGGCTAATCTGTACAGCAAGTTACATCTGACCTTGGTGACATTTGCAATTTTAGCAAGTTTTTTTAAGACATTAAAATTCTTATTCAATCAATACAATCAAATGTTACTAGTCAGGAGATGAGAAATTTATCATGTTTACTGCATTTATCATGTTTCATGCCAAAGTCATTCAAAACAGGATTTCTTCATAATGACAGAGCATTTTGTTATTAGTATTGAGCGTAAGTCATTAGTATTAGTATGTAGTATTGAAGTAAAGCCATTTTTACATGGATGATTCATTTTTAAAGTATCAGTTTATGCATTTTAAATGAATGATTAACATATATTTTCTATATTAATACTGTACATGAATATAGGACCACGTTGTGGGAACAGTCTAGGCCTAAATGTGATAGCTCTATTGAAATATTGGTACTAAAGAAACAAAATTTAGCCGTTTGTGATATATGCATGATATTTATCATTTATCACTTTGGGTGTTTGGTTTAAAGTATCGCCTATGCGAAAATTTGCTCTGTGCTTCGACAGAATCATTGTGCACGATTAGTAATATATGCACTATACCAGTATTAGATATAAGTTGAATTGTCATGCTTTGAACTCACCAGCTTTTTTAACTGACGTCTTGTTTTCTTTGCAGAAACCTGTTTCCAAGTAATCTCATAGTGGCCTGCTATGACTCAGTAAGTATATCTTTTGTATATTGGAATGTTATTGTGAGTATTATACAACATATTCAGGTCGTTTGGTTAAATTTCTGTATATCGCTACAGGCCTCATCAATGATTGCATTGTATTTGTAATTTTTTTTTTCGCGATGTGCAATACCAAATATCAGATGCGACATTCAATATTCAGCCGTCGTCCATAAAAGAATTTCCGCGTGAATAATTCAAAAACTTATTCCGTATAACATATAGCACCAATTTCTAATGTGTATGAAACAAAAATATTAAAACCACAAGATGATGCCCTACAAGAAAGAAGCGGTCACCAGTTTCAATAATGTCAGCAAGATCTGACGTTCTTTACATATAACCCTAATTACTGACCTAATTACTGACTATTATTCATTATGCGAATAAATTTCCTTGTTATTTTCCTGAGTTTGGTCGACGTTTTGTCTCAACAGATGTTTGTTCTGAATAAGAACTTCCATTTTATCAATTTTATCCTAACGGTCGTATGGTTCATCATTTTCCATCATATGACTTGCATCATCGCTGTTAAATATTTTATCTAATACCGTTCAAGTTGATGCTAGGGGCAGTGTGGTCATACCGTTTAAGATGTCCATATGAACGTCTACGTCAAAAGCGTGGCTGGAATACAAGTCATCACAGGGATTAGTTTTGGTTCTTGTGATGTGTTTAAATATACGCAGCCAGTATATTTTCCTGTGAGGTCATTTGAAGACTTGTCAGTACTCCGACACCGTTTTTTTTTCACCTCCCTTGTTAAGTTGCATTTAATTGTTACTTGTATATGATGGGATTCTGTTGGTAAACTTTTTGTTCCCTAGGTTTGCACTCTGTACAAATCAATGTTTTTGTAGTTTTTTTGACTGACAAACATGATGGTGTAGAATGGGGCGCTTGGTCGATGTCGGGCCTCACAGATATGTGGTCCAAATAAGAACTTGCATTCTATTAATACTATCTCATTCGGGACGTGTCTTCTATCTAACGGTCATGCACTTTTAATGTGTTCCATCACATGACTTGACTAAATTTGTGAATGGTAGATGGGTAATGAAGAATGAAGGGCTTGTTCGGCGTTAGGTCTCACAGATGTGTGTTCTGAAGAAGAACTTGCATTTTATGAATATTCCCTCGTTACGCGGGCAGTTTCTTCCATCTAACGGTCATATATTTCATCATTCCATCAGGTGACTTGATGGGGATATTACATCATTGCTCTTACATATTTGTATCTGATACCGCTCAAGCCAGTGAATTGGTCCGTGTGGTCATGCCATTCAAGATATCCACATGAACAGCTACAATAAAAGCTTGTCTTGGATACAAATCATCGTAGGGGTCAGTTTTGGTTCTTGTGATATTTTCAGAAATATGCAGTCAGTATATTTGCCTGTTTTTCTCACCTCCATCGTTATGTTGCGTTCAATTCAAGAATATTGATATTCAGAAATAAGGAGTCAAGACTGTAATCGTCTCTCTTGCCGTAAATTCAACTTGAGAGAAAGCCCTATCATTCTTGTAAAGGCATAGGCCCAGTTATTATGTTAATATGGGCGATCAGCAGTTTACTTCCAATCCAATGAAGGAGAGTAAATATCCGTCACAGCGTCGCTAATATAGGGATTATTCAGTGCGAGGAGATCGCCTATGTAGCGTTTGGTGACTGAGAAGAAACGGGTTTTGAATCTTCTGAAAATTTCAGCACATAGGAGTATACATACCCCTGGATCCTCGTCTATTTGTGCTGTGATACTGACCCCTCCAATCACCAATTGCTTCCGCTGTGCCTGCCACATCATGTACATGCTATACTCTCTCATATAGCAAGATGTATGATGAACCTTTGGTACAGACTATGCATATATTGAAGTGACAATTATTCTGTCGAATAATAAAATATATATACTCAAATCCATAACTCTTTTACTTTTCGTAAGGATGACACATTCCCTACAGTGTTAGAGTGAATATGTCGATTCGACCAAAAAATCTTCGTCTGTTTTGACTCAACAATCTTGGGTATAGACATAATAGGGTAGAGAGATTTGTCCAAGAATATTGAATCGACAGATGCAGTGCACTGCTTGGTCGCAGCGACCAGATAATTTTGTCAGTGTATATCACAATTTATTCAACAACGATATCACATTTTCATCCATGCTTTGTGTCGGATCTGCTTTATGTTGCTGTTCACAATACGTCTTTATGGTATGTGGGGCATTTTTTCTGTATCGTTAGTATAGTGGTGCGAACACTTGGAACTGTTCTGCGATTTTACGGTTTCTGAAGTACGTTTTCTGTGGCGGTAGCAACGATATACGAACCCTTGAACTGTTCTTCTATGACTTGACGGTTTATCGAGGATTATTTCATCTGCGGTAGCCTAGCTGTATGACGCTTTGGGACTGTTTTCCCCTTTGCTTAAATTACTCGGTTCAAAAACTTCATCATGATCCCAGTAAATGTACGCCCTGTTTCAATTTGGCGGCAAATGTATGAGTATGCGCATGTGTGAGAGCAGACATACCTGTACAAGTTGGTCATTGTAACGCGGTCTGACTGTAATATCACCTTTGATATAGTCACTATATACAGTAGTGTGGGGTACATCATCCAAACTGGGACATATCGAAGGCAGCTTTGGCGAATTGGATTGGTTGTCTGAATATTTTGTTATATTTCGTTAATCTCCGAACGATTTCCTGTGTTGACGAAATTCGATGATCCTGTTACCTGTATGGAGGCGTCAGTTCCGACATTCAGTAATCAGCCGTACATAAAGAATGTATGTGCAATCCAAATACCTGTTTCTTTCTTTCCAAACCAAAACTAAGCTAAATTCAAAGAAAAAAAGTTGGTTCAAGAGAGAAGCGGTCAGCAGTTTCATATGATGACAACAAGACGTCATGATGTTATGTTCGTAGAATACGTATCGATGACAAATATTCCCTCATCCCAGTGAATTTGCAAGTGATATTCAAGGCCGTAGTATATTATTAGAATTGTGGGCTTCGTGGTATAGGATTGTTCCACTAGTTTATACAATAATGTCATCTGCCGATCATTTAAATTTTTTGTCACATGATATGTGAGATGTGTATGCTCCGGGAAGCGCAAAGATGGTCATGCTTCTTTAGATTACAATATGATATCGGGAACATTTATCACGTGAGTATTTTCCTGTATCGTGATATTGTCCAAGTCTCCTCTTTGCGTTAAGTTCAAGGAGAAAAACATCATTCTTTCGAAGTGCTACCTTCAACTGTGTACATGCAGATTGGTAACTAACCACATTTTAATGTTTATGTTTCAGTTTAGGACGGTGGAAATAGAGAAGGATTATGTAGATCGGCAGACGACGACTGAAAGTTCGGTGGCATTGAACATGACAATGACCACACCGGTGACCACACAAATGGTCTATGATATCATCAGGAATATGACTGGAAATGTGACAGACTCCAACATAACCGTCTCAAGTAAGTTTATAAAACCCGTATGTTACAGTTAAAGAGATACACACATCGGTGAAAACATCGTGACCAGAGCGGTATGATATTACAGTCTTCACCGTAACAGTACCATAGCGGTAACAGAACGGACAATCAGAGATTGTGTGTCATGTAGGAGAGAGAGAAAGTGTTTGTGAAATGTGAGTTTCTACCATTCTTGTACACACCTAAATTCCCCGCCATTGAAAATGTTGTTTGTTTGTACCGCTATGGTTTGTACCGCTATGGTTCCTCACTCCATATCGCTCTGGAAACACTGTTTTCACGGGCGGGGAATTTTGGTGTGTAGAAGTACGATTAAAACTCGAATTTCATCAACATTAGCGTTTCTCATATTTTCATTTGGTCGTTTGGCTGAGCTATCATAATATCGTAAGTATGAGTTTCATGATTAGTCGCACTTAAGACGATGCTAGGGGCCGCGTGGTCAAGTCATTCAATATGTCAAGAAAATCGACCTGTTAAGCGAGATTTTAGCCGACAAGTTGACAGCCGACAAATTCGACTCTATCTCTTGCTGTGCATATGGTGACACGGGACTTCGCCAAAAAGGGTGTATTCAAATTAGGGGCCAACCGTTCGAGGAATATCTTGAAAAAAAATCAGGATGGGGAAAACGTTAGCAGATAAAAAAATCATCCGTTCTCAAATTAAACTTGTGCCGCGAATATTTAGGAGATTTAATGTAAACCCAGAATTCTATTCCCCATGCAAACTCCTCGTAACCGTTGGTCCCATCTTTACATCTTCTATCTCTCTCTCCACTTCCAAACAAATATCACAAAGCTGAGACACACAGACACTATCACACAATACTGGGAAATATCTCACACCACAGCCAACCTAAAAAAAAACAATTCAAGAAAAACAAAGGACATAGACACAGCAACACCCGGAGCGACAATGGACAAAGAACTCCTTAACAATTTTAATCTCTCCGATATGCTGGCTCTATATAATAAACATGGAGCAAATATTTGAAAATGTTATAACTCTGCCTGGCTCAAATCGCATTCCATAATAATAGGAGTCAATTTATCCGTTTTTACCAGCCACTGATTCTGGCCACAACGGTTAAAATGACATTACTAATAAACGTAGTGTATCAATAGGGAGAGAAAATTAAGGTTTAATGTCGCGTTCAGCAATATTTCAGCCATATAGCGACGATCAAACAAAATTTTAAGTATTCTAACAAAAACAAGTCAACAACCTAGCAATCCAGAAGTAATCATAACAACACACCAAAAGACATGCACATTAAAACTTATGCAACAAACCGATTTCTTTCAAATAACCCAAAATACAGTCTTTCTTTACCCGACTTAAAATATCTTCTCAAGTAGCTGCTTGATAAAAAGAATCTCTTGCAATCTTAAAAGCTATACAGTCGATCAGAATGTTTCACTGTGAGATCTTTGTGACATGGAATACACCTTGGGGCTGGTTCCTATAAGAATGTTTTTACGGCGACGCCAAATTTCAGTGAATGAATGGGATAGGTACGGCAGTCCCACTATTTCAGAGAAATGTTCACAATTTCAGCCAGATATATACCATAAAAATAGCAATATTTCATAGCACGGGCAGAATTGGGCATACTAGTTTCTCAACGAAACAGGGAGAACCACACAATCTGGTCTATAGCACACAAACCTGCGTGTGCTTTAATAGTGCCGAATTACACTACTGCATATGCTACCAGATGGTAGCAACAAAAACTGCCAATTGCCTCGGGTCCGCTGTCCGGATGACCGTTCACCATACCACCACTGCTCTATCAGCATGGCATAAAGCCGATCAAGCTTGTCAAAAAACGCGGTCTAACTCGAAAAAAGAAAATGGCAAAGATGGCCGACTTTCATGTTGTCTGTTTACGAGATTTACACAATTACACAGGTCTAAATGGGTTCTCTTCCGAGGGAAAAATACATATTGCTTCTGATAACATATGTTGAAGGAGTGTGCTCCGCCTAGCAACACTCAAATCAATATAGAGTTAAAATATCCCCCTTAAAATGCTCACTTCATTCCAACCCGAACTTCTCATTTAGTCTAATTCCAACCCTCTTGTGTCGATCAGTCCGTGCTCCTGGCTCAGACATCTAGCTCCGGGCCAACTCGGATTGGGGCGATACTGATCGGAGCTAGTCGGAGGTTCGGCAATGTCCTGGCATCCGGTTCGTTTCGGCATGCCAAGGACCACCAACCCCGATTGAATAGCTATCTCGACAACACTGCTTTAGATATAAACGTCAGTTCCGACCATTTGACAGGTAGACCTCATAAGCTAATAATTTCCTTATCAATAGTCGACACACAGTCAAAGATGTTTTAAACATGTCCGCTGGTGGTGAATATAAGTAATTAACTTTTCCAATAATGCATGTTTTAGATTCGCATTTGTGTAATGTTACAACACCCAAAGACGAAGAGAAAGCGCGCATATTTGACTCTTGACAACGTGAAAGATCCATGGTAAATTTGATTATACATAAATCATAGCAAGTCTCTCCAACAGGCGAACATATTTGAAAAACAAAATCATACAAATAATCATTAACTTTTTTTCACATTTTCTCTTCCTCAAAGGAAAATACCCATGTATTGTTGTACACAAGAAGATAACCTACTAGGCAAAACCACTATAAATGCCTGAAAACTCCAGTTTCACCATCTTCAGATCAGTTCAGTTGGTAATACACGAGCGTCTAGTCAGTCACTCAATATTCAACCGTCGTCCATAAAGAATTTCTAATAATCTAAAGACTTGATTCATATAATAGCATTAGCATCAAATTAAAAGAATAAGTCATAGTATATATAAAATGTCTCCTGCAAGAGAGAAGCGGTCAACAGTTTTCAATGATGCCGGCAAGATGTCATGATGTTCCAAAAATATCAAATCCGTATCCCTGATCAGTATTCATAATCCATATGATTTTCATTGTGAAGTCTTTATCTAGAATGTACATGTATCTAGGATCTAGAATGTAACTCTCTCCTCTATACAGAAGTACCTACAGCTAAATGGTCTGTGAATAGGACCTCATGTAAAGAATATCATCATGTCTTGCTGGCATCATTGCAAACTGTTGAACGCTTCTCTCTTGCAGGAAATCATCTTGTTTTTTTTGTTATTCTTATTCCATACACATTTGGTGCTAAGTGTCATACGAAATAGGTTTTTCGATTATTGACGCGGAAATGTTTTTATGGAGGACAGCTGAGTATAGAATGTGGGATCTGATGCTTGTTACATAGTCCGTAAAAATCACCTTCAGTGCTGGATGTCACATTAAAAACAATAACAATAAAATGATGGCAGTCGCCATTTATCATATAGGATCTTCCACTTTTTGGAACATCTAATTCATTGTTGAGTTTCTAGTTCATGCATGCAGTCTTTGATAGTTCATTTCGGCAGTGATGCAGCACCTACAAGAAATTACAATCGTCTGGTCCGTCATTCATAATTCAGCCGTCGTCCATTAGAGAATATCCGCGTCCATAATCCAAAGACCTATTCCACATTCCATATAACAGTATTAGCACCAAATTCAAAAAGACAATCATAGTATACATAAACACAGGCTTGTTTCCTGCAAGAGAGAAGCGGTCAACAGTTTTCAATGATGCCGGAAAGACATCATGATGTTCCAAAAATATCAAATCTGTATCGCTGATCAGTATTCTTAATCCATAATATCTGTTGTAAAGTCGTCATCTAAAGAGCGATCATTTTTACTTGTGAGGAGAATGATCGAGGACTTTCTGCTTGTGTGGGAAATGATCGCCGAATGATCCTTTTTACATTGGGAATACAACTTATGGTCGCTTAGAACAGGTGGTCGGTTAATAAAAGAGGAAATAAGGGGAAAACCCCCAATAGGTTAAGTAAATTATAAACTGGTTAACAGCCATCCAATCCAAACAGACATATATAAAATGCAAACCGAAAGATTACCAGCTGCTACAATAATCTATACTGCGATACTCTTTATTATTGTTTTTATTCGTAAGTGTTCCTATGACAACATGCATTCATATCACAAAGTTTCCAGGTGCGTTGGAGGATTAAAATAACTTAAGACAAATAAATATTTAAGCAAGACTTTTCCCAAAGTAACCCGCCATTTGTATACCAAAAGGTGGAGATAAAGAACTGCTGTCTTGAATTTACTTAAAGATGCTAACCATTCATTTGAAAGTCAATGTTAGTGGCTGGGTGGCGTTAGGTAGGTGGTCTGTTAAAGCTAATCAGGACACATATTTCGGTGGTTCAGTGTGCAATACCTCAAAGGTGTTATCTGTAACCAGCTTGTGTATATATGTCATTATTATTAGTAATATTGCCACATCAATATAGAGAGGTTTGCTAGGTCAGTGGATCAGCTTAATGTATTCATCACTTTATGTATTCATCACTTTATGTTATGAATAAACCCCGTGGGGCTTCCGGGGATTGACCTGGGATGTCGTTGTGCACACCGCGGGTCATGGTAAGAATAGGCCCCAGCTCCTCAGTCAGCTTGTCGTAAGAGTCGACTAACTGAGGCACCCGGGGTGTTCCCGGGTGTAAAAAGGAATAGGACCCGGCGTCGTGATGTGACTGAAATATAGTTGAAAGCGACGTTAAATCATATTCACTCACTCACCCTGGTATGAATAAGGAATACGCATGTTCTCGGTATAGTGCAATGCCAACGAAACTAGAACTCTTCTTGGTGGAGAGTTTAATTCTGTCCATACATTAAGGTGTTGGTGGAGCCAGAAACCCAGTCAGAGACACAAAGTGTAGAGGATGTGGACGGATGTGCATTTCTCTTCATTTTATAAGCTTAATTTAGCGTACTAGTTTTATAATTATGAACAACGGGGAAGATTTTCATCACTTCCCAGACAGTTTAGTCCGATCAGGTGAAGTGCGGCAGCTATTTGTCACTACATATACCTATGGAGAATTCCACTGTTTTCATCATCTCAAAACTCGAGTAATCTACGGGACGTGTTTTTTGTTCTCAATTAAACTCATCATACCAAACTGGCCATCTTCCGAAAGCTAAGGTTAGACAGAGAATAATATACTATATAGCAAGCTGAGATGTATTTCAGCTGTGTATCAGAGTTGTATATTGTGACAAGTGTGCAGCACTCCTGTTGTTTAGCTAAAGTTACAGTATTTTACCCTTTTCTTAAAATGCCGACAAACAGTTGTCGCTGCGCTGCTGGATGTCGAGTGAGGTTCAGGTGTCTTATACATGGTTGATTAATTTACGCAGAGTAAAGACCGAAATACAACCTATACTTTGGATAAGAGCCAGAAACCTGGGAAGAATGAAGCAAAATATAGATTCAGCTAGATAAAACAATACACCAAACAGCTGTCCACGATTACCAATTTATTTCTACCACATGCGGATAGAACAAAAACAGCACACCACTGTTTAGCCTATACAGTAAGAACGATTGGCGTGGTTTTTATATCTTGTTACAATATGGATAGTTCGCACGATTATTGGACTACGTCTACTATAGCTGCCGAATATGGCAAGCCGTTTCAGTATTTAATCGGTTATTCCACATATGTTGAAAACTTTGCACATATGTACAAAAGAATTCCACATATGTATAAAAAACAGTTTTTAGACATATGTGCAAAAGTTTTATACATATGTTGAAAAGTTTTACACATATGTTGAAAAGTTTTACACATATGTGAATAAGTTTTACACATATGTAAAATAAATTAACTATTTCACATATGTTGAAAAGTTTTATACATATGTGCAAAACTTTTCCACATATGTCAAATAAAGTGTTTTTCCACATATGTGCAAAAGTTTTGTACATATGTTAAATAAATTCCAGGAGAGTTAATGGAAGGAAATGGACTGCTCCCTGTGGTATAATCTCTCGTGAATGTTTGTTATCTAACGACCATTTCAAAATGGCGCTGTCCCTTCGGGGTTTGTTTTTCGTCTCTCCGACTATGCGAGACATGTGGAACTACAGTGAGGACACGGAAGCTTATAATAATAATAATAATAATAATAATAGTACTATATTATCTTAGTTTCAAGGTCCATACATGACTATCTTCCTTAAACGCACCTCTACTCCTGTAGCTAACGCAGATCGTACAAACTGCGGTATAGCACAGGGGCTTGTTGTTGGTCAGTTATTAATTATGATATTATATTCTTATATACTCTCATCCTACTCCATAAATATGAGTACGAGGAGACTATATATGAAAATTAATATCCTAAATTATTAACTGACCAACAACAAGCCCCTGTGTGCGGTAGCTAAATGTGGTACAGAGTACGGTGGGTCCATGCAAACTTCAAACGAAAGAGGAGAGCGGGGCTGGGGTAGGAACACAGCCTGAATCAACAAGACATCTGACATACAGGATCGAAATACGGTAGTGTAGGAGTAATCAGCCGGGTCACAGATAAATAAACACACGAACTCAAGTCTCTTAAAGCCATTTCAATGTCAACCTGACTGAATATGTTATCATTGTGGAAAGATTGTTCCTTTGTTTGCAGGAGGAAAAGGCGCCAAAATGATACCAGGGAGCAGTCGATGCCTACGGCAGATGTCGCAACTTTTAGACATATGTGGAAAAGTTTTGCACATATGTGAAATAAAATAACTATTTCACTTATGTTGAAAAGTTTTACACATATGTGTAAAAGTTTTAGACATATGTGCAAAAACCTTTTTTTCAACATATGTCGAAAACTTTTAGACATATGTGTAAAAGTTTTAGACATATGTGTAAAAGTTTTACACACATATGTTAAATTTTACACATATGTTAAATAAATTAACTATTCCACATATGTTGAAAACTTTTGCACATATGTCAAAAAGTTTTCAACATATGTATAAAACTTTTACACATATGTGGAATAAATTCGCACTTTTAGACATATGTTGAAAAGTTTTATACATATGTTAAACACTTTTTGACATATGTGCAAAAGTTTTCAACATATGTGGAATAACCGATTAAATACTGAAACGGCTCGCCATAGCCGAAGTCCTAGGGAAGGCACATTCTCTTTCTCCTTTTGTCTTAACTTTCGTTATTTTGTTCCTATATTTTCAACAAATTGACCAATTTATCTCAAATTTGACGGGGGTAACGATGGGGTCACACAGATGGCGCTTGCAAAACCTAAGGTCAGTAGGTTATTAAGTTCAGGTCACTGAAATAATCTATTGGAGTCTTAGAAAATGGATTTACTCAAAAATAAACATTCTTATCAATGTCTCTAAAAAGGAACTTCTATTCGGAATAATTAAGAATAAAGCCTATTATAAACCGCTAAATTTCATTCTGCTGTTGGCAAAATATTATATTTATAAGTGTAGATGCCAAGGGAAAACCTTACATCTTTACGGTTTGCAGCATGTCATCACAGAATATTTAAATATAGAACAGTCCATTGCTATGAAGCACGAAACAAGTGAACAGTTTGAAAAAAAGTGGTGTCTGTGGCTAAAACTAATTAACTGATCTGTTTTGTTCCCTCGCTCTTCTATGCGAACGTCTATCTGATGTTATTCCGGAACAAATGATTTGTGCAAGTGTTGATATGTTTTTTTTTTAATTATTCTTTGTGTATTTTTTATTTTCATTTTTTTTATTTGCTTACGTATTTTGGCCCTTAAAACTAATCTTATAACGATATACATGGGTTCATGTGCGATATTGTTTGTTTTCTACCTGGTGGTGGTGTGTTTTGACTGTATCATCTCTGTTGGCATCTGTTTGTGGCAATAAATGTACATTAAAATAAAGTTCAGGTCACTGAGGCCTAAAAATCAGGAAATCATCAAAATTAATTTTTTACCCACACGGTCGTCCGGTCATCCGTCCGTCAACAATTTCTTGTCCGGTCCATATCTCGGTTGCTACATGATGAATAACTCTGAAACTTACATGGGAGATGCTTAGTTTTACGCCTTTCGATGATTTCCCTCGGAGTTATGTTCTTTGATCTCACCCGAAAACAATTTCTCGTTCTGTCCATATCTCGGTTACTATTTGATGGACAACTCGGAAATTGACATGGAAGATGCTTAGTATCTTGCAGATTCGCACTATCAGTTTTTTTTAGGCGTTTCGATGATTTTTCACGGAGTTATGACCCAATATGCAGTCCGTCAAGAAATTCTCGTCCGATGCGTATCCCGGTTACAATTCGAAACTTATATAGAACATGCTTAGTATGTTGCAGATGTGCACGGTACAGTTCTTGACCTCGTCCTGATCATTTGTGCCACATTTATTACACTTTACCTATGTATGCCACTATGTATTGCATTATGGTAGGGGTTAGTAGTACTTTGAACAACTTTGAAACGTATTTAGTTTATGCTTATTACTTGTGCATGTAAACTAACTTTCCAAATGCGTACTTATTGTCCTTTTTCCTCAACCGTTCATGAATACATACTTGCTCTGGTCGTAAGCCTATATTGGAATGTTTGAACTTACTTGGTACATGCTAGTTCCCCTACGAAGGCTGATCCCCAATGTTAAAAATCTGTTATCTTTCATTCAACTGTTTATAAAAATAACGTTTTTAAGTTTGAGGGGTCAGTGCACCTGTTAGGAGTTACCTCGTGTTATTTAAGTGTATACATCAGTGAGAGACGATATAACATCATCCCAAGTCAAATAACTAAAGAGCAATGTCACGGTGGTCGCGTAAACCGGAAGTTATTGAAAACATTTCGCTGTTACTCCAGACCAAGGATGTGGATTGTGATAAAAAGTCAGGATACCTTACACTTATAGCAAACAAGAACATGTTTAAGTCGAAAGGTCGAAGGTCAAAGCTACTGGGGATAAAAATAAATCCGGAAACCATTGAGAATTCTCTTTGTAAGTGGATGCATTAGTGGGAAGTGATGTCTCGGGTTCCAATATTTAGGTCAAAGGTCACACTGAACACCAGATTCTCACTCATTGTATCACGTTAGACTCATAGATTTGGTTTTAATGACGTAGTCCGTAGTGCCAACTAGGCGCTTGCTTTTTGTTGTTCCGGAAAGTCCAAAGCCTGCGCGGTGTTAATGTCTTCAATGGCAGCAAGACGGGAAGTAGAAATGCGTCGCTGAGGTGTAGTTGATCTTGTTTCCATCGCTGTCCATTCGTTTGTTTTTTATCCTGATCGCCTTCTCTTAAAGGACTGCAATCATTTCACTTGGAAATTTTATCCCCAGTAGCTTCTTTATTTTTGGCGCGACGCTGAGTATGGCCATGAAAACGATCAATAGACCCGTACAATATTGCCGACATTACATAAAATACCTCGTGTAATATTGGAAAAATCAAGGAGAACAATTAAATTGTTGAAACGTGACCGCCGACACGAGATGCCAACTCTCAGAGAATTTCGCGAAAACCCGAATGTTTTCCAATAAAAGGAGTTCAACCTCGTTTAGACGGGCTATGATAAGTGACTTTGGAAGCACTCCGTCTTTTCACAAGGGTCCTTTATCGCAGAGGCCGTTATTTGATAGCCACGATACGGCTGACGTGAAATTGATGGCGCTCTGATATTTTCTTAGTTTCCCGAAAGAATGAGGATGTGCCGCAATCTAAGATCGGTGACAGAGCACAGACCATTTTAACACTTATATTCCCATGATCAATATGTAATTATCTAAACAGCGTTTCCACGTGAGTCCTGTGCCATGCCATTGCTACTGCAGAACGATGACAATCGGAGATAAAGGGAAATTTAATTAAGTTTTGAAATTGACAGCACCTAGCATATCTCGACGGATAACTGATTGCAGCAGACGGTTAGCTGAAACTATGCACTCGGAATGATAGTGGAGCAGACGACCAGCAGCCCAACATCGATTTTCGCGCGTTTTTACAGCCAGAACCCCGTTACTTGAAGGAAACTAGAATTAAGTTTGCGTGCCATTTTATCGCAACTGATCTGCGATTATTTCCATTGACACTGAAACTTTTCACTGCGATCAATGCGGAATATCCAGGACTACTAGAATTGCCATTGAATGATATGCCACATGTATACATTTGTTTAAAAAAAAGCTTCGACAGCTCGTTAAAATGTAAATCGCATCGGAGCCATTTATATGTATCATTTTTCCTAACCTGGATGCAGTTCGGTACACGTAATCACTGACGCACAATATCTCCTTTCATACAAGTCTGCAAGTGCGATACAATGCATACTTGTACGGGACTTTGTATTACGGTTGGACTTTCTATGCGAATACCCGCTATCGTGAAGGTGGTGTACTCTTTACTGGTTATCCTCCCATTGTTCCATGGTTGTGCCTATTTCCTTGAAATATGTTAATACCAACATTCCAAGACAGATAGCCTAGAGTCTACGGTGTGAACTCTTCCATAATCTGTCTGATTCCACTACATGTCAAGAACGTCCTTTATTTTATAAACTCTTTGCCTTGTTACAAACTGCCGATGACCCAAAATTGAAATATATGTCAAACGCAGTCTTAAATTTCAGTTAGCACTGATTTATGTCTTACATGTATACCTCAGTTTTGACAGATTACACTTCTCATGGCGACTTTCGACCTATCGCCTCAGAGGAAAGTCAAATTCCTTCAGCTAGATTACATATATAATATCCTACATGCGATAAGCAGCTGTCAGTTATAAACAACAGCCGAATTCATAGAGTTTCATAGAAACAACAGTGCATCACGGGATATCTTCCAGTTCTAAAACATTTGATTGGTCAATTCAAATTTTCAAATGGAATTCGGCATTTTCATTGGGTTGTGAAGAAAATTCGAAGGAAATCAAACAAATAACAGAATTTCTGTTAAGTAGACTATTACATTAAATGGTTGTGGGGAAATATATTAGTATATCTGACAGAAATTCACATGACCATGTTCGCATCAAGCTTAAATGGCCTAAATCGTTATATGCTTGAAATAAGAATATTTACAAGCCTGTTTGTTTTAAAAGAGAAAGACAATATGATGTTCTTTTCATTTGCATGAATGATAACTATTGTTCGTTGAAACTGAATATCCAAAGAGGGAGAAAAATGGATATATCTTAAGGGGAGCTTGGAAGCTTGGCTGCTGCGCCTAAAATTCTGTTTAATTTTTAGGGTACATGTAGATACAAATATTTTCAGAAAATACACCTATCGCTTCACGAACCGCAGAAAACAGTGGGAAAAATACGAACCACCTGACACACGGCAACTGTTAAAATATACAACTGTCATGAGATTAAAGTGCCCAGTTCGTTTTCAGTAGTACAGCAATGTCATCGACCAGTTTTCTATATTATAACAACGATATGGACCAATTTTCAATATTACAACAACGGTATCGACAAAATATATATTAAGTGGTTTGAATTTTCAACTCCGATGTTGTATTCGTCCCAAATGTTCCTGATCATAGTATATCCCAGAAATCGGGGTGGCGACATCGCTATACTAATTTTAATGAAATTGAATGATGTAAACTTGAATCTGGGGAATCAGACCATATACCAGGAAACCTATTTGAATGACAAGCGAAGATGAATCATAACACCACTGAGTGTATAGGAGTCTACGGCATTCGATAGAAGAGATACGTAAGAGGTGGTACAAATGTACCGTGTCTGGCGACTTAAAAGCAAACAATGATGCCACAGGAAAGCCTTCCTAGGCACCTCACCTTCATATTAGAATACGGAGGATTCTAACACGTAGCCTTGGTATCTCAGCCGCGCTTTCATTGCAGCTGTTCAAGTGAAAACTGCGAAGTAACCACACCTCCCCTAGCACCGGCTTAAGCGGAATTAGATACGCTAGCTCGGGATCTGTGACGACAGATCAGCTCAAGTAAGTAACTCATCTGATGTTAATGGATGAGCATCGAGGGCGTCTGATGGAGTGAACGCCTCATCAAGGGGTAACTGTAGTAAAATACGAGGCGAAATCTGCGAAGGGAACCGATTTTCCCTCCAGAATTTCTTCAGATGTGGTACGCCGGAAAGGTTATTTACTTACGCCGATCCACACGGTGTATATCATGAAAATAATGACAACGATGTCTAATTGGATAAAATACTTAAGTAATATATCGATCTTCTCTAAACTGATTTGAGTTGTTACTACTATTGACCATTCAAACTCCGCATGCACTATAATTTCCACAGTGTGAAGGCGTTGCGAAGTCCTTGTTGTTCGTCTAACGCATTCGACTACACATACTCGACAATTTGTGAAGTGAGTCTTTCAAAGATGCAGAAGCGGCGATCGGCATCTTTATACCCCATTGATTATTTCATTACGTAATTGGGATTCACTAAAGCTCATAAGCCAGATACAACGATGATGGCACCGCCATTTCTGAGCTTCATCGTAGTTAACTTTGATTTGAACTCTTAGATTTAATACTTACATAACGGGTTTGTTATTTCGAAACTTGGACTAAACTTTGATAGATTCAAAGTTTTACAGTGAAACCTGTATAAACCGGCCATGCTTGGGGCCAGATTATAGTGTTGGTTTCGACAGGGTTCTGGTTTATCAAGATCCAAAATATTTAAATGTAAGTGGTGGGACAATGAATAACGTTGATATTTAGAGGTTGGTCGGTTTACCCAGGTGTCGGTATTCACAGTTTTCACTGTATAACTTTTAATTCTTGTTTTGCTTTTTCAACTTCAGGACCACCGAACTTGGTGCCGGCTGCCGATCACACTGGCAGCACGAATGTTCTGGGTTTGGTTGTATTCTCGGTATTCATAGGCGTTATCATCGGCAGAATGGAGGAGAAGGGAAAACCCATACTCGACTTTTGTTCTGCACTGGCAGAAGCTACAATGCGAATGTTTGTCATCTTCATTTGGTAAGTCAATTCATTTCACTTCAATTTGATGGCGATCTATATATGACTTGCACAGATCAAGCGGAGACAACTTAAGATAAAATAGGTCGATGGTAGAGAATGCTACGGTAGGGAATTTCGCTTGTATGGGGTCCGTCCGCAATTGTTTTTGCTATTTTTTATGCAATAGAATCGACCTTTCAACAAGTTTCCTATGAGACACCACAGGTTAAATTCCTGAGATAAGGACCACGGACATATCAATTTACCGCCACCATTAGCAGGTTGTGTATATTTGAAGGCAATCAGACCGAATTCACATAGCCAAATCAACAGCACCGGTTCTACCCGATTCCGCCAAATTGTTCGGAAAGTGAAACAATTCAACCCAACAGTAGAGTCTGAAGATATCATTCTTTTCAGGAATACTGACAAATCTCTCAGTTTATGAACGATCAAAGATAAACTGTCAAATATTTTTTTTGTATTCGTCCACACTGAAAAATCAGGGACTAACTGTAGTCTAAGGCCATATAATACTGTGACAGGTAGAAATGTACATTCTTCGAAACCTAGACATGCGCAATGGGCAATGTTTGTCATGTCGCCTGAGTATCAGAAGTGATGTGATATCAACCACCAGGGTCAACAGAGACCGAATATGTCCACTACCGTTTAGCCTTAAATATTGGAAATTATATAATATCCAAATTCTTAATTAGAAAGATAGTTAAACTGTCCTCGGTCCTGTTATGACGTGGCAGGAATGATATGATTCCACGGAAACCAACCATGGTCAACAATGTTTTACACCTCAATTTTCCAGGTATTCTCCAGTTGGTATAGCTTTCTTGATAGCGGGAAAAATTGTCGGAATGGAAGATTTCGGAGTTCTGTTGGGAAAAGTTGGACTTTACTTTACCACGGTCTTATGCGGATTGGCCATCCACGGATCAATCGTTCTGCCATCTATTTACTTCTTGTGCACGAGAAAGAATCCGTATACGTTCATCATCGGAATTCTTCAAGCACTGGCAACAGCCTTCGGAACATCATCAAGGTGGGTATTCAGTTTTGAATACTTGAATCTCGTCTTACTCCAGCCATCTGGTGAATATTGTCTATCCTGGAACATCTTTAGCAAGAGCAGAGTTGACAAATATCGAAAGAAATCCCCAAACAAAATCAAAGATCGCGATACCATATCACGTCGAAAAGCTGAAAAACATGAATTCAACGATACTGCACTAATTACTTAATTATCTGCTTGAAATTCAGTTGAGCCAATCCTCACAAAAATATAACGACGTCCCTTTTTGCATTTGTGAAGAAGTTTTTGTTGCTGGATTTATGCTGATGTAATAATTTTTCCTGTTCTCTTGACACAGCTCGGCTACACTTCCTGTAACTCTTCATTGTTTGGAAGTTAATAATGGTATCGACCCCCGTGTAAGTTCATTCGTCATCCCCGTGGGTGCGACAATCAACATGGATGGCACAGCGCTGTATGAAGCAGTGGCCGCATTATTCATTGCGCAGGTCAATAACATGCCCATGGACTTCGGCAAAGTCGTCACAATCAGGTGGGTACATACATCTTCGCTCGTCATTGTGACCTGCGCTGGTGTTCAGCACTGTGCATGTGTAGTTTCTGCACAGAACCAGACGGCTTCTCAATATCTGTGTACGATAACTGGAGTTTCCAAAGGTCCATAATCCAAAGACCTGTTTCATGATTAATATTAGCATCTAAATTAACATAACCGAAAGACGAAAAGTAAATTGGAGTTACTCGAAAGATGGAGGCGGCCAACAGCGTTCAATGATGCCGACAAGATCCACTGATATTCTGTTCATCAAATCCGAATCACAATTCAATGTTCGTAGAGTGTAGTGCATTGCCGTGTTGTATCCGAAAAGTGACGTCACGATATTGGTGTGACTAAAAATAAATAGAATGTTCTAATGAACATATTAATGTGCTAGATGTAGATGAGTATCTCGATCGCTCTTTGATTGTGACTGTCCATATAAACACTACGGAGATGTATTTCACATAGTATTTATACGGCCCTTAGCCCCGGTTTCCGCGGAATTGGATACAAATTACAATACATAGCGCCCAAGATCTTCAACACTATGATTATAGTTTGCAATTAACAGATGATATATATCGCCGAATTCAAGGAACTTGGAATTCAGGCGTTTGATTTCATAACATTGCTTTACAAGTTTTTGTAGCAATGCCTTGTGACGTTGATTGAAATCATCAAGGTTTTGAAACGCATATGCTACAAGGCGAGATATGTATACATCATACGCAGGTCCTTCAGGAATATTACTATCCATGAAAGGGTAATTTGCAATGTCAAAATTGTAATCCTCTCTTTTCATATAATCGATCGGAGGGAAAACCGTTGTTGTTTTGGTACAGATATAGGCCCAAATAAGATGTTCCATTTGGCGAATCTGTAGTCTCCTTCGAATCCAGTGAAGGAGGGTGAATTTTTTTCGCTGCGTAGTTTATTTTAGGGTTCTCCACTACAAGAAGATCGTCTATATGACGCTCGGTGAAGGCAAAGGAGCGGGCTTTATGTATTTGCTTGTAATTAGAACGTCTCCTTCGGCGGTTAAACTCCACCCTTCGATATGCTGACTTCGAATTAACGGTAGCGCTTCTAGAAATAGATACAGTCGATCGAATATGATCGAGAAGGCATCCCCTTTTCATGTTAAGTAAAGAAAACATTGAGTAAAACGCAAGAAAAACAATTTTAACATGGACTTCATTTGGTGCCACCTATATGCGAATTGGCACAAAAACCATTTCCAAAAGATAACTTGAGGGAAGGTAGCCACAATTTGGAAAGAATCTGTTCAAGTTTTCAAAAGATATAAAGTTAGTCTGCGGTTCGCAGTTCGTTATTCGAGGGGACGCTGCTATGAATCGCTGGCTATTCGAATAATGGTCTGGCCTATCTGAATAGCGGTCTAGCTCGCCAGAGACAATAATATAAACACATTGAACTTGTAAATTGGACGGTTCAGAGAGTATGTCATGAGCTACAAGATGGAGTCTACAGTTCCTATATCGGGCATCAGGGGGCGCTGCTACGAATGACTGTTTCCATGCCGCTGTGAATAGCGATCTGACCCATCTGAATAGCGTTCTGGCTTGCCAGAGCCCATAATATAAAAACTTCGAACTTGTAAATAGATTTAATGAGAGAGTTTGACATGGGCTACAAGAAACAATATAAACATTATTGGCTCTGGCAAGCTATACCGCTATTCAGATATGCCAGACCGCTATTCAGACCGACATGTAAACAGTCATCCCTAGTAGCGCCACCTGGCGCCAGATATAGGAACTGAAGACTCCGTCTCGTAGTCCATGACATACTCTCCCAATATGCCTATATGCACGTTCGAAGTGTTTATATTATTGGTTTTGGCCAGCTCGACCGCTATTCAAATAGACCAGACCGATATATTCAGGCCGAACTGGAAGTCCACTCGATACAGGAACCGAGGACTCCATCGTGTAGCCAATAACATACTCTCCCAATACATTTATTTACAAGTTCGAAGTGTTTATATTATTGGATCTAGCAAGCTAGACCGCTAATCGGATAGGCCAGCCCGCTATTCCTGTAGCCAGCGATCCATAGCAGCGCCCCTAGCAATCTGATTAAAACTCAGATATAATAACCGCTCTTCCATCGGACATGTGGCTAAATAAGATCTGGGACATTCTGTATCTTAAATCTGTTGCGCATGTCAGGCTGGCGACCAATCACAGCAACGGGCGAATAGGTGCCTATCCGATTATTTCTGTAGTGAGCGAGGCGCAGAATAATCCAACACAGACGACTGACAAAGTTCCTGCTCTTCATGAGCAATCACCGAAGATTTTTATTTGCTCGGATAGGGACCTCTCCACCCGTTGAATTTGGACTGTGATTGGTCGCCAGTCTGACATGCGCGACAGAGTTAAGATACAGACTGTCCCAGATCTTAATTAGCGACATGTCCAATAGAGGAGCGGTAACTAAGTCTGAGTTTTAATCAGATTGCGCCCCTAGAAGCAGTCCCTGGAGTCGGTTTTGTGATATGAATATGCAGAAAGATAGAGCATGACATTCTCTCTTACTATGCAGAGTTTCAAGTTCAAAGTACTCATAATAACAAATTATTATTTTATCCATATCTGAAGAAATAATTACTGGTCCCCTCGAATAACGAGATGCGAACCGCGGTCTAACTTTATGAACGTTCCAGAAACTCCATTTTAACTTGGTCCCCAGGTGGCGCTACCTATATTGGCAGAATGGCACGAAAAACAATCCCAAGTGGGAACTAGAGGGAAGGAGTATATCATTAATTTGGAAAGAATCCATTCAGGTTTTCAAAAGTTACTGTCCGGAAACGCAATTTTAACTGATCTTGAGGCAAGATCCCCCGACATTGAAAATAGAGAATTGAACATTTTCAGTTTTACCAAAAAGTTAACTTGGCCCACAGGTGGTACCACCTATAAGTAGATAGGAATGTGAACAATTTCAAGCGAGATCTTTAGGCAAGGTACCCATATACCAAATTTGGAAAGAATCCAATCAAGTTTGTAAAAGTTATTGTCGGAAAAGGCATTTTTAAATGGACCCCCCAGGTAGCACCACCTATAATTGCGCACCGGCATGAAAAGCAATGCCAAGCGAGATATTGGGGCAAATTACCCGCCCACCAAATTTGGAGAAAAAGAAATGTTTGGTTTTCAGGAAATATTGTCCTAAAGTGAAATAGGTGGCGTCACCTATACACGTAGGTGGAACGGCACAAAACCACATGGTCACCTGTAGCTGCTGGATATAGATACATTAATTCAAGAATATCTCAGTACAATGTCATTGGTTTTAAAATCTATAAAGCTACTGTCCCTGTGAAATTCATTTGTGGAAGAAATGTATATACATATTCACATATATTCATATTCAAGGTCCTGAAATCACCGTACTGTACATGACTGAATAGCATAGCTGTCTCAAGTACACTGAATGTACTTGAGACGCAAAAGGATTCAGAGGTCATACACTATTTTCACTCCCATACAGTGACCTTTCTGAACCAATCACTGATGTGTTTTCTATGCAAATGAGAATATGGTAATTGGTATCCAACGAGAGACAGCCACTTTACAGATTCATTTGAAAAATTTGCATATAAGAGAAATTGTTGGAAAAATACAAGTATCCTGTTTCGGACCGAGCTAAAAAACAATAGGTGTCTTCCCCTTAGACAGGAGAAATATGCAATACAAATTTGAAGTTGATTATCGAAGGCATTTGGAAGTTATCCGACAGAAAGGACTGAACAAAATGAAATTTGCATATAAGGGAAATTGCAGATAATCCCAGTTCGCAGTTTCGGACAGAGCTGAAAAACAATAGGCGTCTTCTCCTAGACAGAAGCAATATGCATCACAAATTTTAAGCTGATTGACAAAGGCATTCAAAAGTTATCCGACGGAAACGAAAAGCGGGGAAAAGAATCCGAAGAAGAAATTGACAAACACATAAGGCATCACTAGGGATGCCCAATAACTCTCAGTGTTAGTCAGAAAAGTCACTAACCGAACAATTGAAAAAAGGCATTATTCGATGCGCTCGTCATTCCAGAATCATGCGCGTCAACCCTTGTTTCTCAAATGATCTGCCGCGGTTTACCGAAGACTCTTCTCCCAATGAGCTGCCAAAATGATCAATACAAATTTGAATATCTTGTGGTATGCTCAGGGTGCTTCTTCGGCACTGTGTTTCCAGTTCTTCAATAACAGCATGTTGAAGAAGTATATATTTGTGCAAATTGTCAGCTTCGATGTGAGAACATGAACTTTCTTCTCCATAGTAAGATCACAATAAGTTGTACACCAAAGTATTTGTCGTGTTAGGTTTTCTCCAAAGGCTTTTCGTTCTGGATTGTCCTTATATAAAGGGGATTGTTTGCGAGATGATTTCAATCTCATTGAGTGGCGTTGTACAAGTAACTCTTGACTAAAGTGTTTAATAAGATGATTTTAAGGTGTGTATCATCACATTTAATGGTCAGCGCTTCATGTTTATGTTTGAGCCGCACCTCATGGGAGACACCGAATTTGTCTGTAATCATGGTAACGTGGTTTTAAGAACAGCTGTTGTTGAAATAAAGACAATAAATGAATATCCAACGTAGATCACGGTATTAATTCGGAGTTTTTATATAAAAAATATAGACAAAAGGACAGAAGCTTCATACCACCCACCACTCTTTTCCATGGTACATGTCCATCAATAAAATATTGTTTTGGCCTGATGCAGGAACATATCGTTCCGTCGTATCGCCGAGTTAGAGGTAGGGATATAATTGTCAAGATAAATCTGTTTCAATTCTGCTATGCTCTAAAATGTTTAAAGGCATCTGTGCCCTTTCCTTCTAAAAAAGTGCAGTGCAATATTCCTCGGTACTGACAATGGGAAACTTTCGTCTAGTCGCGTCGCAAATTTGGCTTTACGATGGATTACTCAGTACAGCAATTTCGAATTATCGTAATGCTTTTGTGATCTATTTGAACAATACACATATGCGAAAGCGAAGGAGTCTCTCTGTATTGACACTCAAAATAATTACCAGAGCATGGTTACTATGCACCACTCTAATTAGAAGGAGCTTGTAGGAATCACGTTGTCCATCCGTGTGTGGGTATGTCCGCCCGGCTGTCGCGGCGTATGGCCAAACTTGTTCGGACGATTTCTCGGCTAATATTTGACTGAAACCTAGACGGAAGCTGCATAGTACCAGGCAGATGTGCACTCT
>JAVTVY010031281.1:0-11805 GCA_036873755.1 Hanleya hanleyi
GCTTCCAACGCAAACGGTGTGCGGCCGGGATACATCTGTCTCGCCAGGTGCAGCAGTTGAGTGGTATCTCTCGGGTTTTTGAAGACCACCAGGTAGTGGCATTTAAGCTGATGTTCCGATGTTCTTTGTTTTTACTGAACAGATTCTGCACAATGTAGATGATGCTGAGCCGTCGATGATGGCTGCCTTTGGTAAAGAGTTGGGTGACCTGCGCATCCGTCTCCGCCATGAGATCATCCAGAACCACCAAGGTGTCGGGTTCCAAATCGGCCAGGTTAGGTAGGCCTTCCACGAACGTGATGTGGGGCATTGCTACATACGCTTCCTGCCATTCTCCGTAACACCACACGACTCTGGCAATGGGTGGAGTGGTCATGCTGTCGGCGTGTTCGAGGAGCTTCCGGACGAAGGGCGTTTTGCCGGAACCCGTCGGTCCTGCGATGAGACACGTGAAGGGATGCTGCCAACGGGGATCCATGGTTCGAGGTGTATCCGCTGTCGTGGTAACCTGCTCTTGTAAATTTGGTACGAGTGAACTGGAGTGGTAGTGGGTACAACGTCGGTCGTCGTTGTCTGTTCACGTTCAGGGATGATGATGGTGGTGATGGGTACAACGTGGGTCGTCGTTGTCGGTTCACTGTGAGGGATGAAATCCGGTGGGTCTTGAGACGTAGTAGGTGTGCTTGGTGTAAGTGTAGAGCTTACACTCGACGTGGCTTGTACACGGGGTGTGGTGGTGACTGGGCTCGATGTACACTGGTGCTCTCTGTAGACCCGTTTCACTGATGGCTGGGTGTTCTCAGTTGGTTAAGTAGCGCGCTGACATAGGCTACGTCGTAAAACACACCTCCGTACAACACACTCAGCAGGGTTAGCACTATCACCACAAAGCCCACTTGCGCGTTTTGGGAGACGCTGTGTTCAGAGGCAGCTGCTGTTTGTCCATAGCACTGTGGTCGAACGTGGAATGAAGGATGACGGCAGTGGTCTCTGGCTTTATAGTCGTTTCACCTGGCTGGCAGCGACCCAGGAATTGAAGGAACTGGGCCAGCCTTGCCATTTGACGAAATGAAACAGTTTGCCACGTCGACGTTCCGTTTTCAAAATCTGCTCCACCGTGTAGTAGTCTTGCTGTGTTTTTACGACAGGCTGTAATCCCGTCTCGTAAAACGTCCCTAGCAACGGTTCCCCTTGAAGATCTTCCAGTTCATAGACTCGCCGCCGTCGGGGTAGGCGCCGTTTAATCAGGAAGTGCTCATCGCTCCAGTTGGGCAAGTAACTTTTCTCGAACTTGCCCTTGACTTTACTGATCCGTACAGGGTCCCCGACCTTGTACACCGCCTTCGTCGTTCGCTGCGATGGCCTGGGGTACAAGACACGCCGGACTTGGGCTTCATTGCGTTGGGTCACGGTAATGGGGGCTCTCTCTATACTTCGATGATAGGCTCGATTGTAACCCCTCACCAGTTTCGGGAGAACATCGATGTACCGCCTTGTATTCTTATAGGTGAAATATTTATACATGCGGCCTTTGAATGTCCTGTTGAACCTTCCACCACGGAAGCCTTGGTCTCGTTGTACGTATGGAAGAAAAACACCTTCTGTTTCTTGAGAAAGGCTTGGAACGGTCTGTTGAGGAATTCCGTGCCTTCGTCGGTTTGCAAATACAAAGGTTTGCGCCCGGTCTTGAAGATGTCTTTGAACGCCGCTATGAGATTTGCCCCCGTTTTCGTCCGGATGGGTACCACCCACGCATACTTGGATAGAATATCGATGCACGTCAAGATATACCGATTCCCATCGTTGTGTTTGGCAAAGGCGCTCATATCGACCAAATCCGCTTGCCACTGGGCATCTATTCCTCCCACGATGACCCGGTTCCGTAGAAAATGGCGACGGACAGCTCGATGTAAGGTATAGGTGTCTCGTTTTCTTAACCAATCTCGGACTTGGGCACGTTGTATCCCCTGGGGTTTGGCCGCTCGATAGAGAGCCGACAAGGCACTATAGGCCGCCGGACTGTCGGGACTGTAGTATAAGTTATCCAACACCTTCTCCCAGCGCTTCATGGTGACAAAATGATGATGGACCCTGGCTCTATCGTTTATTTATAACGGGTGTATCTTGGGCCGGAGTTTCTTTCTGATTTTCTTCGTGGGCTTCCACAGTGGCCATGGTAAATGACCAGTCCAACTCGTCTGATGACCGCTTGATAAGCACTTCATCCACATCTACCACGGCATCTTCCAATGCAGACCATAGATCAGGGTGAAGGGTAAAATGCACTGTACCTCCATCTAGCCGAGCCAATTGAGCAACGAAAGGGCCGCGTCGGATGTACACATCGTGACACAAGTGGATGAGGTCGCCGTCCAGTTCACCAGACAACACCCGTTTGAATTTGGTCCAGCCCTCCCGGGACAGACGAATGTGAGCCGGGCACGGTTGTGCAGGGTCCGCATCACAGACGTCTCCCACCTCCTCCATGATATCGACCTTATCCGCATACACGTGCAGGAAAACCTCGGGGGTCAAGCTGAAATACGCCAGTACTATATGCTCCGTCATGGTCAGTACGTGAATGGTACCAGATTTCACTGTCTCTCGTATTTATAGGGAGATCCCCGTGAGATCAAAGGATCAGGTGGTCATGTCATTGGGCTGACTGAGTCTAGCGGGGTAATCAATGGCATCGTCGTCGGGTTCATGTAGTTGTTCATGGGGTTCAGCCAGCGCGTCCTCAATAGCACGAGCCCACGCCAACTGGTCTGATGATCGCTCGTCCGGTGAAAACAGCTGGTCCACAATAGGCACCACTTTCTCCAAGGCTGACCACAGATCGAGGTCTAGGGTGAAGCCTCGCGTAGGGTCTTGGTAGCGGCCCAGTCGTAGGAAGAGGGAGGTACGGTATACGTAGATGGCATTGTCTATGTGGATGAGGTTTCCGTCGAGCTCGCCGCTCAACACCCGTTTAAATTTGGTCCAGCCGTCACGAGGTAGTGTCACCGTATTCGATACGGTCTCAGCGGGCGCCCAGCAAATAGCTCCACGGTCTTCCACCAGGGTGACTTTATCTTCATAGACGTGTAACCCCACCTGGGGTGTAAGGGGCAGGATGGCTCGTAGGACGGATGACATGCTTGCTGTAAATGTCGAACGGTGAATGACACACACTCTGTCTGACCCTGGTATTTATAGTGTCAATACCACAGCGCCAGGGTCAATAGGGCACAGACTAGTATGAGGCCAACCAGCCGGTGCTGGTTCCGGCGTGAGCGCTCGTGGTCCATAGCCCGAGCATCAAGGATGGCTGTCATAGTCCAGTAGTGGTGAGTGATGGCACGCCTCTCCATCGAGTGCACTCTGTGGAGGACCGCTTCTGTGAACTCGTTCAGGATCTGCCGTCGTCCCTCGTTGTCGTCGCCATCTGCAAACATGGACCGGACCACTGCTCGGTAACCCGTGAATGAATTCACCACGGTGACATACTGTAAAATGCGAGTCGCATGGGGCTGGGTCTCCGCCATGGCTCTGCAACCGTAGAAATGAAGGTGTGGGATCCAGAGGGACGTGTTTTATAGACCAGGTCACACATGCGCGCCTAGACGTCGGGTGTAGTCCGTGATACGTACTATTCTGATGGGTTAGTCCAAAAGAATGATATTCCTACCGCACACCCAACCCATCAGATGCCCCTTCACCTAGGCTTCACTTGGATACCTCACTCGACCCCATTGCACCATTAGGGACTCCCCTACATCCCAAAACGTCTATGCGCATGCGCAGAATGACGCTAGTTCAACCCCACTAGTCCAGTCAGATGCCCCTTCACCTAGGCTTCACTTTGATACCTCACTCGACCCCACTGGACCAGTAGTAACTCCCCTAGCTCCAACACGGCTATTTCCATACCCTTGGGCCACCGCGCATGCGCAGAATGACGCTAGTTCAACCCCACTAGTCCAGTCAGATGCTCCTTCACGAATGCTTCACATGGATACCTCATATGACCCCACTGGACTATTAGTGGCTCCCCTAGCTCCCAACACGGCTATTTCCATACCCTTGGGCCACCGCGCATGCGCAGAATCCCCACACCATCCTGGAGCCGCCATTTTGTTTGTTGTTTTCTTGCGGAGATACACGGGACAATAAACACTCGACCCTAGGGTGGTACAGATGCTAGACTGATCCTATTAACATGGTACAACACCTATAGATTATGTTTATTACTAGGACGTCAGCGAAATACTAGTACCCATCCTCCGCATGACATTTATTCTGTGAAAACACCCATGACATGACTGAAAAGAGCCTCACTCGCCCCAATCGGACCATGCAGCGTATTTGTAGTCTAGGGACTACTTTTCCTCCGCGGAAGCTTTCTTGCGCGACCGCATCACCGCCAGACCGCATCACCGCGGAGGAATACAAAGGTCAAAGGTTTCCAGAGCTATAGTGGTCAACACTTGGCACCCAGCCAATGCTGATGCAATCCAGAACATGTCAGTACATGCCTTGATCACGTGATCGCCAGTTGACCTTGAGAATCCGCCATCTTAAACCCACCACCCACCACCACCATCCACCCAGCCGCCATCTTAAACCCACCACCCACCACCACCATCCACCCAGCCGCCATCTTAAACCCACCACCCACCACCACCATCCACCACACACCACGTGACATCAATACTCGCTTCTGATTGGATGAAACATGACGTCACAAAGGTCATATGCAAATTTCTGAGGTCAATAATACCTTAAAGACTCTTTGTATACTACTTGACCGTTTCCCACAAGTGTTCGTTATTACATTGTCATCGTCCAACAATGTTATAACAAGGAGTGACAAATAGCTTACGGTCTGTGGTTATTAACAACGCGAGATATGCCTTAATGATAATATGATATTCAGTGCCTCATTATAGGAGAACATATTCTTAGCTCAGTTGTTGATATAAGTGTGCAAATAGCATTAACAATAAACTATGGTATGCTTTGTACTCGATAGCAGCTTCCTTGTGATTTTAGGGTTGAGGAGAGTAAAACATGTCCTAGAACGCCACAGCACATTATTGCAAAAACTTGTCCAAGCAGGCTATTCCACCAGATGCCTCCATTTCAAAGTTTCTCAAATTCTGTGATAAATATCGTACATTGACAGCAAAATGCGTTCGTAGCGTGCAAGATCCCTGGATCTACGCTTCGTTATAAACGTGTGCCTAATTCCGCTTAACCCGAACCAAGGGGCCGTTTGAACATCACGTGTGTTACATCTCCATGATGCTGAAATAATGCAGAAGCAAAGTAACTCCGAATAAACTTAATAAACGCATGGCGACAGTCTCAATATTTCGACAACATTTTATTTGTCATCTTCAGGATGTGATATAACTATAACTATAAGGATAAGTTCTTCTGCATTATGCCAAGCTTATCAGTGGATAAACACGATGTTGAAATAAATTGCCTCAATCGAAACGTGACTGAGATACATTCTGCTCTGGATTGGAACGACTTGGAAATTCATTTAGATATAGAAAGCTAGTAAGTGATAAGACTCTTAAGAACATCATGATGTCCTGCTACCATCACTGAAAACTGTTGACTGCTTCTCTCTTGTAGGAAAACATCTTGTGTGTTTTTTTAAATTCTCATTTCAACACACACATGCTAACTATCGTACGAGAAGTGTATTTCGATCATAGGCGTGGAATCTGACGGATCTGACGCTTATGATTTGAATATGAAAGTTCTATTCACTGATTATATCAGTGATAACCACAGAGTGTTTCCATATCAACGATGACTGGGAAATTTCCAATCACCGTATTTGCAGTAATATCAGTTTATGCAGTTTATAGTTGTTGAATCAAGCCTTTTAATTATCTATTTATCTGAAATACAACGCTTAGTTTACGGTTGCTATGATAAACATATTCCTGAAATTGTCATTGTCCCCGTCTTGAAATGAACATAATTGATCAACATCAACACAATGTTGATGCGAAAGTTAAGATAATATACAGATATTGCATGCTGTGAGGTATGATATCTCGATTTGTCAGCTCGAGAAGGTGATGTTCAATCGTGATATCACACCTCACAGCATGCAATATCTGTTTTATTATACCGAAGAAAACCACAAACAATACAAATAGACGTACAGTGTAAAGAGAAAAACCAAGGTAACGCAAAACATTTTCCCTCTGTACACGCCATCGTGATTGCAGCGGAATGACAACACAACAGACGACAATGCTACGAAAGAGTCTGTTCACGGGCGATAACTGCGCGAGACAGTGTGACATTGCCTCTGCCGTGTGACGTCAGCGCGTGATCGTGTGATATCGGCGCGACATCGTGGGACATCGCATTGACGAGCTGTTTTTTCATCGAGACATCGAGAATTGCGGAATATCACGTGATGGTGTCTCAACCAATTAAAATAAACGAATACACAGTGGGGTATAATAATACGCATTATACAAACCAGTATGATAGTATTTGTCTGTCTAATTGACATAATCAAAGATAATTTACTTACTGGTTACCAAACCTAGGAATCTTGGTATATATATCAGCAGCCAGTGAGAATATATCAATAAAACCCATTGCCAAATGTTCGGAATGAAGATTCCTTTTCCCTTGAAACTGATCTAACAAAAGTAAGCAGAACAAGGAGGACTGAGGAACTATGAGTGTAATTACTCGCGACCCGAAGCTATTTGTAAGTAAAACATATAGATGTCGATGCTGCAGGAACCTATATGTTTGTAGGCCCCAATAATCATACGGAGGCGGAACACAATTGACTTTATAAATTATTCGTGGAATATGAAGGAACTGTAATTGTAGTTGGAATTGTCTGTTTCCCAGAAGTGTTAGCGGACACGTTACCATGGCCCAACATTGTTATTACCCACGATGAAAAATAGTTTACGGCCGTTATCCTTATCATGCGGAATTATTTAGCAACAATCTGAATTTTAATGATTGCTATAGATTTTATTATTTATAAATTATTTTTAGGTTTCGGAGCAGTAAATTATAGAATTTAACCGGAAAGTATTTGGAACTGAATGCTGAAATTAGATTAATTTTAGATCAAGCAGGGTCCAACTGAGTACCGACATCTACTGAGTGAAACAAAATTGAAGTTGATAAACACTCTATCCCGCATACAAGATCACAGCCGAACTTTCTCTACTACTAGCTCCTACAAGCTCGTCTTGATTTGTGTATCTGTTATGTCCTTATGCTTATTGTGTGAGGAATATTGTTGTTATTCTGCTGACGCTTGACCTGGTAGTGCTCAAACACTCTATCCTGCATACAAGACCACAACGGAACTTTCTTAATGACCCACTCCTACAAGCGCGCCTTGATTTGTGTGATTATAATATCTGTACGGTGTTCGGAACACTGTTGTTCTCATTGCACGAGTCTATAGTGGAAATGGCTGATCACATTTCAAATAATTCAATCATTCCACTGATCATTGGAGCTATAAAATATGAAATGTTTGACTCGAATCATCTCGCGCCTGTTATTGACCAGTAACTAACGATGTGTCTTCAACAGTGCTTACTCAATGTTGTGACTCCTATATATTATGTATGTGATCTGGTGAAAGAATTATAGCCATGATTGTACACGATACTTATGCATAGAAACTGTGGCAAACATCAAATAAGTTAAATGCTATTTGTACTATTGATAAACTGGGTCACACAGCTCTATCAATTGGAGTTTTCTGTCAATTTGAACTGTCAAATTGAGTGTCTATATGAGACTAAATTATCACAATCATATATGGTGACGCAAATCTGCTTCACTTGGCAAGCTAATCTTTTCGTAATTTGGTAGCTGAATCCATTTATTCCTGACCGCTGAAATTCTACTATGAATTCCTACTACACTGAAATTCTCTCCTTCTTAAGTGTCCATTGTGTGATTGTCCGTCTGACCTATTTGGTGGGTCTTGGAGGGTCTTTATGGGAGGTCCACTCCAAATATATATACTTGGTTTTATGGGAAGTCCACTCCAGATATACTTGACAAATCCCATGCAGTGCTGCTAAATATAACTTTTGATTCATTCGATTAGTCAAATAACAATACTATAGATGTACTTTGTACATTTAATTATTTATCACTCCACATATTGTTCATGATTCAGCATCTAACATTTGTACGTATCACTCAATGACACATACTCCGGCACCACCTTAAAACCAACACAAGCTGCTTTCATCCAGATGAACTAGTAACTTGTCGGATAGATTAATCATAGTATTTTAATGGTAATATGTTTATGGATGTATGTATTACAGGCCAGTTTGCGCCGGCCAGATTTGCATGATAGCGAGTTCCATATCTCCATGTTGCCACTTGTCTTCTACATACTTTTGTATCCCTTTTTTGTCCTTCACCATTTGTACTATAGCCAATGTAATGTTGAAAGGCCAGCTCTCAGTTTTAAGTTCCATCTCTAAGTTTAAAATGTTATGTTTGTTTGTCCAGGAGCCCTGGGTGTCGCCAATATATGATGGCCGTGTCGGTCTAGCTGCATGTCAATTCGAATGGCTTATTCGGGATAATGGTTAACGATCTAGCCAGTTATCGTGCAGCAATTGGATTGTTTGGCCGAATCTTCATCCGTACTGCTTCATTTTGTCTACAGATTTTGAACCTTCTCAAGCTATTAAGATGCACCCAGAATTTTCTGAAATCCATAACCTGGTTTTCATTTATTATTCTTAAATCTAATGTTACTAGTTTCGTATTGATCTCGATTCTCCTAATGCTTTCTGGTGACGTTGAATTAAATCCCGGTCCTGAGGGCTATAAACTCGCAATCGCTCATAATAATATATGTGGTCTTGTTGACAAAATAAACTTAGTGGAAGCTAATTTGGGGGAGTTCGACATCATAGCTATCAATTTGCTTCCTGGTTTCCAGGAACCTTTTCGGAAAGATCGCGATCAAGCATGGGGTGGGGTGTGCGTTTATATTTCTCAAAATATTTCCGCTATTCGTAGACACGAATATGAATCGCCATATATAGAAATGGTAAGGATCGAACTATATGACTCTCCCCACACTCTTCTGTGCACGATATATCGCCCACCAAATACACCTGTAGATAGATGGCAAACTCTGAATGATAATATTGAAAATGTCCGTGATTCTAATCCAGGCAAAAACATCATAATCCTCGGTGACCTAAATGATGACCTTTTCAACCCTTCGAAGTATCAGTTGCGTGATCTTATAAATACTCCGGGTTTTAGCCAACTAATAACCGAAGCAACTCGTCCAGTGTCAAACTCCCTGCTTGATCCCACTTTATGCAGCACTCTGCAGATTGTCACCGACAGTGGCGTTTTGGTTCCTTTTTGCAGTGATCATGCACCTACCTTCGTGCTACTTAAATCTCGTATCCCAAAGCCGAGATCATGTAGACGTCTAATTTGGAATTACGACAAAGCTGATTGGGACAAATTCAGAGCTATTCTATCTGATGCTGATTGGGATGACCTTAAAGACGAAAATGACATCGACCTCTGGTGTAATTGTGTCACTTCCAACTTAACCAGGGCAGCTGAGAAAGCTATTCCACATAAATATGTTTTTATACGTCCGAACGATAAACCGTGGATCACCAACAAAATCAAACACGAGATGAAAATTCGCGACAAACTTTTCAAACGTTCGAGAAAATCCAAACTTGAAGGCGATATTTTGCTTTTTAAAAGACAAAGAAATTATGTCAATCTACTTGTTCATTCGGCGAAAGAAGAATTTAACAATAAAATAGGAGAGAAGATTGAGACTGGTCGAGTTGGTTCGAAATACTGGTGGAAATTGAGCAAATCCCTCCTAGCAAATAATAACCCCAATTTTGATGGTATCCTCCCTCTAAAAAGAAGTGATGAATCATTTGCATATGAAATTATCGAGAAAGCCGAAATCTTAAATACCTATTTCACAAGTATTGCAAACGTTGATGATTCTAACGCCCAACTACCGCCTTTTTCTATGTACACAGCTAATGTTCTAGACTCCTTTCATGTCAGCACGAATGACGTTTTTGATATTTTATCTAATTTAGATACAACCAAAGCCATTGGGCCAGACAAAATAAGCCCGAAGTGTCTTTTTGAAGCAAAAAGTGTACTCTCCCCAATTTTGTCCCGTTTTTTCAATCACTCTTTGCAGACTTCCAAATTCCCAACTGACTGGAAAATTGCTAATGTCACCCCACTGTTTAAAAAGGGCGATCATCATATATCAGCCAATTATCGACCGATATCGCTCTTGAGTTGTCTAAGCAAGGTTATGGAGAGAGTGGTGTTCAAGCACTTGTATAATTATATTAGACACGATATAACACCGTGTCAGTCGGGATTCTTACCTTCCCATTCTACCGTGACGCAACTATTAGAACTGTACTTTGATATAACCAAAGCCCTCGATGATCAAAAGGAGATTGTTCTTTTACTTTTTGACATCGAAAGCGTTCGACAGAGTCTGGCATCGTGGTTTGCTCCGTAAATTACGGCAATTTGGCATTACGGGCACCCTTTTTGGCTTGGTTTGAAAGCTACTTACACGAACGTGTCCAGCGGGTTGGAATAAATGGCAAGGAATCAACTGTACTTCGTTTGCATGCGGGTGTCCCGCAAGGTTCTGTTCTAGGTCCTCTGTTGTTCTTGCTGTTCATTAACGATTTGCCTGGTAATATACTAAATAATATCCGCCTATTTGCCGATGATACTTGTTTATATATAATCCCTGATAATCTCTACGCTCAAATCCACTCTATTAACCATGATCTGGATCTTATATCTACGTGGGCTAGAACATGGCTTGTCGATTTTAATGCTACCAAAACGGTATCCCTCTTAGTATCTCTAAGACAATCGCCATCTTCCTTCCCCATATCTTTCGAAAACGCGACCATCAAACCGTCGCTTAATCACAAACATCTTGGTGTGACATTTAACATCAGGGCCAGTTGGCATGATCATGTGGAAAACATAATAATTAAAGCGCAAAAAAAACTTCCCATATTCAAAGGTCTTAAGTATACATTAAATCGCAAATGCCTGGAAATTATGTATAAAAGCTTTATAAGACCGAGCCTGGAGTACGCGGACATTGTTTGGGACAATTTGGACCAAACGTCTGCAACAAGATTAGAAAATATACAGAAAGACGCTCTAAGGACGATAACGGGAATAACGCGTAGCGTCGGCTCAGAAATCCTATATGCGGAAGCTGGATTTGAGAAGCTCTCTAGGAGACGTCAAGTTCACAGACTTAATATGTTTTATCAAATTGTTAACGGGACGGCGCCTAGCACATTGCAGGAGCATCTTCCAATCATAAGTCACGTTCGCAATCCTTACAATATTCGCAACGCGAATCATATTACTCCATTTAGGTGCCGTACTGAACTATTTCGAGGTTCCTTCTTCCCTGCAACAGTCCGCGGATGGAATATACTTCCTGTTATTGTATCTAATTCCAACAATCTATCTGTCTTTAAACGAAAATTACAGAACATGACACAAATATTTATCCCGCCGCCGTGGTACTATGTGTGTCCTAGAAAAGAAAATATTTTTCTATGTCGCCTGAGAAACGGATGCAGTAACCTAAAGCGACACTTATTTGATAACTTTTTATCAGATACCTCCAGGTGTAACTGTGGACACTCTAACGAGACCGTTGATCATTTTATTTTCCATTGTCCCTCATTCAATGCCCAAAGAACACTTCTTCTCGCCGAC
>JAVTVY010031282.1:0-12349 GCA_036873755.1 Hanleya hanleyi
ATAGGACAAAAAGATTAACCAGAAGTGCAAGTTCTGATGGGCAATACACAAATGCCCATCTGCCAGACTTAGTGATGGTCATACTTGACTGCACACACAGGGGAGTGACCGCACAGACTGAACTACTAGTGGGCTAGACTCTATGGACAACAATGTGAGAAATGGAGCAAAAATGCAATCTTAATAAATTAATATCCTATCAATGCTCCCCAGTCGTACATGTCGCTATATAGGATCTTACGTATTTCAATTGAATTTGGTGTTCTGGGCGCTCATACCATAAATATTTAATAGCATGATGACATCATGGTCACATCTGAAATCATCCATTTGCAGTCGGGGAGGGGAGATAGGTTCACTGTGTCCATTTACCCCCAATGTTTACACCAAAGATCAGTCCATATATCTACCCTGTATTATGGTGCCACAATGTCGGGACCATGGCAACATGAAAAGACACCCCTCCAGCCAGCCGGCTAATTCGGTTGAGCCAATCAAAATTCTTTGTCATCAATGTTCCCTTCAAAGCACTATGAAGCGTTCTTGGGATTGGTTAACACACGAGTTACTGCAAGCCTGTTAGATCCTACAAGCGACATATCCAAATGGGGAGCAGATTGGATTTAATAAAAATGATGATTATATGATAACGGATGGAAAGCTATCAGATACAATGATCATAAACCAAACTTATTATTAGTTCCCATCTTCGCACCAGGTATTTAATATTTGTTTTCAGCCATTTTCGAATAATTAGTACATTCACTAATATTTTGCATTGTGTTCTATGAGAGACCAGTTCTTGCTGTTGTGTTATGGTTGCAAATCTGGCAAATGGTTGACTTCAACAGTTACATGTTGAAATTGTTCATATGTATTTGGTTCCAAGAAAAAGAACATGGCTGATAGAAGTAAACCACAACAACAGCAACAACAGCAACAACGAAGCCCTCCGGACGAATAACCTGTGTGCTAATTTGCCCCCTGAGTTTATTTCAGTCATTTGGGTGTGAGACAGCTTTATTGTCCGCTGCCTGGCACAGACTGAATGCATTGTGCAAAATTGGCATGCTCATCTGGAATAGATTTTATAGACAGTTTAGTAGTTTTCATTTTTAAGAATATCTATAAGTTGTCTATTTGGGGGGAGGGGAGTGGCATTTACATGGCTTCACACATCACCCCATAGATGTGAGATTTTGATGAGCAGATGGAAAAAAAATGTAAGGACTCTAATTGCTGAGATAAAATGCTCTGTTTGCGATACTTTAGAGGATGAAATTAATTTTATTTTAATATGTCCACTGAATGCCAACTACTGTAAGCGTTACATTCCTGAATACTATTGGAAATGACCCAAGTATGCCTAAACTGACTGACTGTCAAATGGTTGGCATGTTATTAAACAAGGCTGGCATTGTTTGCAGTGAAGTTTTTTAGGTTCTCCAGTTGGTCAATGGCATTTTTTGAGAAGTATGGCACCCAAATTCATTGCTCATGACCCAGCTGGCTTTTATTATGCCCCCTCCCCCTCTAATTACAGGGGGGGGCATATAGCGATCGCTTTGTCCGTCTGTCCATCCGGCTGTCCGTCCGTCCGAGTTTCATGTCCGCGCGATATCTCGGTTAATATTTGATGGACAGGATTGAAACTTGCATGGAATGTGGTCAGTGCCTCGTAGTTGTGCAGCGTAGAGTTTTTGGCCCTTTTTCTGAAATCTCTGTTAATGGGACTTGTCCGAGCTGGATCTTGGTTAATATTGTATGGACAATTATGAAATTTGCAGGGTATGTGGTCACTGCCCTGTAGTTGTGCAGCGTGAAGTTTCGCGTATATTTTCAGGAGTTATGGCCCTTTTGTTCTTGAAATCTTTGTGAGTTGGGACTTGTCCGGGCTGGATCTCGGTTAATATTGTATGGACAAGTATGAAATTTGCATGATATGTGGTCAATGCCCCATAGTTGTGCAGTGTGAAGTTTCTCTGCTTTCGGTTATATTTTCAAGAGTTATGGCCCTTTGTTCATCAAACCTTAAGTGAATGGGATTTATTTGTCCAGCCTGGATCTCAGTCCATAACCGATTTGGACTGGAAAACTGGCTATGAAATTGTTATTCTTGTCCGGGCTGGATCTTGGTTAATATTGCATGGACAAGTATGAAATTTGCATGATATGTGGTCAGTGCCCCACAGTAGTGCAGCGTGAAGTTTCTCCACGTTTCGCGTATATTTTCAAGGGTTATGGCCCTTTGTTCATCAAGTCTTTGTGAATTGGGACTTGTACGGGCTGGATCTCGGTTAATATTGTATTGACAAGTATGGAATTTGCAGGATATGTGGTCAGTGCCCTGTAGTTGTGCAGCGTGAAGTTTCTTCCCGTTTCGCTTATATTTTCAAGAGTTATGGCCCTTTTGTTCTTGAAATCTTTGTGAGTTGGGACTTGTCCGGGCTGGATCTCGGTTAATATTGTATGGAGAAGTATGAAATTTACATGATATGTGGTCAATGCCCCATAGTTGTGCAGCGTGAAGTTTCTCTGCTTTCGGTTAAATTTTCAAGAGTTATGGCCCTTTGTTCATCAAACCTAAGTGAATGGGATATATTTATTTGTCCAGGCTGGATCTCAGTCCATAACCGATTTGAACTGGAAAAATGGCTATGAAATTGCTATTCTACATTCCAAAGCAGACCACATAGGTCCTAAAGTATGAAATTGCCCCAAAAAGAGTGAATTGGGTGCAAAATTCAAAGTTCACGATCGCTTCATAATTTCACCACAATATACTCTCAAGGAATGTAGGTCTCATAACCAGGTCACATTTTTGGATTTGGAATATGTATTATGCGAGACATGCCGAAAAAAGTGACTGAAACAGATTTTTTATAATTATCCAAATTAGGCCTCCACAGACCAATACAGAACAGAACAATGCCGAGGCAGTGTCAGAATAAAGCGGAAGGGGGGGCATACAATTGAGCAATCTCTGATTGGTTCCTTGCTGTGTTTTGCAAGAAAAGATATATACCAGTAATTATGCTTATGTTTATCTATTATCAATGTAGGAAGATATATTCACAGGAACTGTCATTCGCAGGAAAAGTTTTCAGCAAAAATAGCGAAAGTTAGTTCCATCAGAATAATAAGTCAGTTACAATATCCTTATTCGGTTTTATTTTTAACAGTGAAAATAATGTTATTGTTGTTGTTCTGTTTAATTGTACAGGATTCCCCCATCATCAGCTGAGCACAGAGAAAGACAAAGAAGAGAAGCCATCCATGTGTATGTGGTAAGTACAGTAAAACCTGTCAGTCTATACAGGTCAGCCATCCATGTGTATGTGGTAAGTACAGTAAAACCTGTCAGTCTATACAGGTCAGCCATCCATGTGTATATGGTAAGTACAGTAAAACCTGTCAGTCTATACATCCATGTGTATGTGGTAAATACAATAAAACCTGTCAGTCTAACCATGCTAACATTGCTTGAAAGTTCAAACTTTCCACACCATAATGGTTCCATGGTCAAGTCCTTAAAATTGGCTTGCTTGAAGTATCTGTTCGTACCATTTTTAGCCGGAGAGGCATTATTTATTTATTTATTGGAATTTGAGTGAGTGAACTATATTTCAGTCATTTTTCAGACGTTGGGTCTTGCGCATTTGCACACCCGAGAACCCCACGGGTAGGGTCGTATTCCTTTTTACACCCGGGAACCCCACATGGGTGGAATTTGACTCTGAATGTCCATCAGTATTACTGCACATCTGATCAAAACCTATATATAAAGCAGCTCCCATAACAACAATAAATAACAAAGATAAGAAAGTATGTCAATGAAGTAAAAGTTGAAGCAGATGTCTAAAATTCACACAAAACCACAGAGATGAAAATCAGTGCGATCCATAAAATTCTAACAGTTGGATAAAAATGGTGTACACAATAAATAATAGTATTATTGCAACCTTCCTTACAATGCCTTAATATTTGTGAAAATTATCTTTAATGGTTTTACTTAAGAGCATGTTCACTGAATATATATATTTACACAGACAACAGTCTAGTAAATCAAACTTAAAAAGCTTGATTTTTGCTGTCCGCTTCAAATGTAGATATGATTTAACCCTGTAACTTGTATTTCACTGTGAGATCTGTTTGAATCTTTTTACCTACTGGAGATCCGAGGAACAATCTGCTGCCTGCAGGATTAGGCAAGCGACAGCAAATTAATAAAGAATCAAATGAGGTTTGGATTGTTAGCTTGAGATAATAGTTTCAGATGCCACTGACCTGACAGTAGGTCGAGTTAGGGATTGACATAATTGTATTTTCTTCATTTGAATTCTTTATTATTTTAGTCATTTAGAGAGCAAGTCAAGTCAAGGATTTGGGAGCTCTGGTTATTTCTGTCCCCAGTGTAAAAGTAAATACTGTGAGTTACCAGTGGAATGTAAAGCTTGTGGTAAGTCCATTATATTCATTTAGTATTGTTCTGGTAGGCATGCATGAGGTTGTCTTTTAGTAACATTACAAGTGTCTAATACATGTACTGATGGAATAGATAGACTTGCATGTGGATATATTACACTGGAGGCATATTCAGAGACATATTCAGAATTCAATAATTCGAATAAATCTGAACAGCCCAACCCCTTTAAGTAAACTCTGAAACAGGCGAAATAAAGAAATTGAGGTACTTTAATTCAGTTCTACAGATGTACTGGGTTATTTAAGAAATAATGTTTTCATAGGCATGCTCAATGGTTATTTTACGCACGGTTATTCCGAGGACCAATCTGAAAGTGGTGAAATTTTAATGGAGAGAAAAAAGCAAAAAGTGTAGAGAAGGTATATAGTGAGATATTTGATGGATGGTTTATTTAAACCAGGTCAAATGATTTCTAACCCAGTGAATTTAAAAAGTTAATTAAATGAAGAAGTTATAATTTTGTTAAGTTAACTAGTGCTAGAGTTTTGACTGTTCCTTAAACTTGACCAGTGTATTAAACATGCTTCAAAGATGTGCATCTGCTATTTGTGGGATAAAATATATTCACATTTATGACATTTTGGACTTGATCAGTTTCACTTTCAAATACAACATACAACTCCAGTCATTTTTGGCTCAAATATGTTAGCTGAGGGAGATTCTGTAATGGGAATCTGTCTGTTGGGTTAATGTTTTTTCTGGTTAAAGTTATTTCCTGGGCCAGTTAAAGACAATTTTCTTTTCCCCTGGTGGGCTAAAATTTTATAGGCTTGTTAAACAAACTTATGGGACACCGAGCCCCACCTATTTCCCGATATAATCCTCCCTCCATCTCTTAATCTAATATATTCTGAAAGCGTACATCATTGGAATGCTCAACTGTAGCCATCATATGCAACTTTCTTCGCCAATCCTAAATGTATGTAGTTTATGCAGCATATGAGCCCTAACTGGCTCTGTCAGTTAATTATATTCTCGTCCCCATCAAACTTAACAACATTGTGAAGGGTAATCAGCTAGTTTATATTAAACCCAAATAGTGATCTCTGTTCACCAACCACATAGACTCTGGTTTGCAGCACAGTCAAATTATCATGTTTTGAATTGTCATGTTTATTCTCAGATCGGTACACTGTGAACAAGCTGTGGTGTCAAAGTGCCAAAAAATCACCAGTAACTTGCCCCGTTTTCTTACTGGTCTTGTTTCGACGAAATCGATGATTTCAAGAAAACGTCACCACTAGCGGTATTGTGCGTTCCGTTTTGACACTAATTCATACTGCTGATTTTCCTTAATGTCACCAGTGTTATCGTCCCCTTAAACTGATTATACTGGTATCGTTTGTAAAAATCAGCGTTTAGGTGCCCCAAATGTGTTTCCGTTAGTGGTGACAAATAAATAAATCACCGATTATATCTCAGCGGTCAGTCTTTGCTGTTAAGGGCCGAGACAGCTGTAGAGATAAATGTTCGTGAGGCAGGACGGGTGTGTCTCTTATCGGCATTATCGGTGACGCGCAGACGATACCGCGGTTAAGCAATCCATATCTACTGTTAATCACCAAATATGAGCGGAAATAAGCACGAAGGGCCCAAACGTCCAGATAAGTTGTAGATCTGATCTGTTTTGCCGAGTAAAGATGTTCTAGGATGAAATCAGTTCAAGTAACTTTGAATACGAGAGAAAACTTGATGTGGAGTACAGTATGGCCTTCTTTATATTCAAGGCATTCTAAATGTTTTATATTAGACTTCATCTTAAGACATCTTAGGTTCATCTTAAGACTTACCATAATATATGCTGATACATAGTGTTTGTTCTCAAACAAATTTGGTATCTATAAATATCGCGAGCACACACCCAGTTATACGGGCAGAAATGGAATCTGTATATGTCATAATTAATATGGAGTGGAAGGTATTAATATTGGGATATTACAGGAACGTTCCTTTCAACGCATACATGCATACAGCGGCATTTTCAAATTAACGTTGGTATTTCTTCCCAATGATATAATTCAGCGTATTGGTCTGGGGTGATGATGTGGGGTGGGGGGGGATGCGGGAGGGGGAAGGACCGAGAAAAGTTACGCTGCCTCTCCTTATTTTAGCCCATGGAATCAATGAGACATTGTGAATTTATTATATCCGGATGAGGTTAGATATCTAATCTAATCTAATCTTATTATCATTATCCTATGTCGATACATATTATTCAAATTATTTTCCAGGGCAAAGTTACATGTATTTTTTGTATGAATACCACATATCTTCTATATGTGCGGCTTAGTAAATGTCTTCCTTGGTAAACATAGATTGAAAAGGCCCAATCCTGGATTCCTGAGATAAATGAAGTCAGTCCTAAATAAATGTGCCCCGATAGCAGCGGCAGGCTTGAATTTGCGGTTCACACTGTTGCACTCTTTCCCATAAATGAAAACTGAACCACATTTGTAGTTTTAACCTCAAGCTGCCAGAACTATAATCAGTGTAATATAATAGTCCTTTCTGTGATAATGTGATGCATATTGCATATTCCCCAAAATTAAACCAGTTATAAATTGAACTGCAACAGGCTGTAGGCCTCGGGAAGAGATCAGATCCGTATGTCGCTGCTATCTGGTAAAATATATTGTTCACGGATTACCTTCAATTATAATTAAGTCCGGGATTGAGATCATTAACTTTATTGTTGGAATTTAAGTATTAGTGTATATCCAGTTTTGATCATTTGATTGATATCGAAGAAACGTCAAAGACAAAATGTGCAGATCGACAAAAATTAAACCATTACTGTTTTCTCGTAACAAAATCGATGTTCGATAAATATATACATATCACCAGCTTGGTGCGCGGACATTCCCCCCTGCGGACATTTCCCCTTGCAGACTTTTCCCTCTTAGGACATCCTCACCCCTTTCTGTACATTGCTGTACTTTGAATTCGTACGAATGTGTACCAAGGTTGAAATATTGACAAAAACAATTTTGAGCATTGTTTTCCTATTTTTTCTATAATTTGGCATGATTAAACAATAGTATTAGTTAATAACTGTCCGTCTTAATTAACTATTCAGTGATAATGCATGTTTAGTTTATACATAGTATAATTTTCTGTCTATATTTTGCATGATTGAAGGGAGGGAGGGAGGGAATTTGGTTTAATGTCACACTCAAGTTTGTTTCACTCATATGGTGACAGTCAGTTTGGTTGGTGAAGGAAGCCGGAGAACCCGGAGAGAACCACCGCCCTTCGGCAAGTAACTGACAAACTTTCACACATGGACCAGCTGGGCTCGAACCCGTGCCGGTTCAGCGGTGTGAGGCTAGCGGTCACCAGCGAAGCGCCTTAGACCACTCGGCCACCGAGGACCCCTTGCATGATTGAATAATAGCATACGTGATATGCATATAGGTTAACAGATATCACACAGTGATAAATAAATCTCAAAGAAATACTAACCAATTACTTATCTAATGTCAACCACAGGCTGAGTTAGGATAATAAAGGTGTAATCGAAGGTTTTAAAGACAAACAAAACAACGAATTTCATTGTGTCAAGCACCGACTGATTCTACTCAGGCAACAGCCATGCAGGCTAACTCTCAGGATAAAAATAACAAACCAAATAATATTTTTACATAGTTTTAGAAATTAAGTAATTATTAATAATATATACAATCCGAATAAGCCACACCTGTACAATAATGGTTGTAGCCCAGACTCCGACTCCTGCCTTTAGTTATCAAACTGTGGGTAAATTCTGTAGAAATATATTTAGAGAAACAGAGTTTCGGGTTGTTTTTTTTAATTCATATTTTACGAATTATCGATTAACCCTCGTCAGTGAGTCTCAACGCAGATCATAACATGTCATCAACATGATCAGATCTTCTCAGTATTTTACTGATGGCATATGTTTATATACACCACAAAAGTCAAGTCAATTCCCATATAGGAATTATTAGCCATCATTCTCCAAGAAGTAACGTGTGACTAGCAGTTTACCTCATTGTAATCGGAGAATCCTTCCGCTATGCGGGTATCCCTCAGCATGTCTGTTTCTGAATTTATTTTCAGTTAACCCGTAATCGTGGGTTTCAAAACGTGCTGTCTGGTGTGCTGACAATCTGTGTAAATACTGAATATATTTAATATATTTCAGTCACTTCTTGTAGCTTTGTTATTAATTTGACGGGCTATCGCCCTGTATGTGTCAAATTTGTCGATTTAACGACAGTCGGCTTTCGCCGTAGCAGAAAATCATCCGCTGAGCATTATGGTAAATGCCAGATATCATTTCGATATCTCAGATAAACGGAAAAATATAATAAAACTGAATAAAAGTAAGCCGTACCCACAATTCCTGGTCCAAGCTTAGACTCTACAACAAATGCCCAGGCGTTACCAAACCATGATAGAATGTTCGGTGTACCATCATATGGGGAGATAAACAGTACGTTTATTTAGTTTTGTTTTGGATTATCCAAATACCAATTGTTGTTTCGTGTAATTTTTGGCTGTACGTAAGTATAAGCCAGCGTAGTACACTCATCAGGAGACTCACGCAGTGTTGATTTGTTTGTATAAATCACTCAAAAGAACTAGATGTGCGCTACACTTTCGATTTTCCAAGGATTTCTCCCAAGTTTAGTTTAGGGAGAAAGTATACTGTTGGAATTTTCCTATTTATGTCTAATAGGTATCTGAAACAACTAGGGCTGAGCGCCCCACTGATATTCAGTCTGTGTACGATATTACGTACAAGTTCCGCAGTTGAATCGATATCGATATTGTCGATTTCGACATAGTGTATGCCATCGTTATACGTTTCATTTATGCAGTTCTCTTTATCGAGAAGGACGGTCGTATTATGTCCACTCATGATAATTAAAGTAGCTGAGACAATATTACTTCATTTATGTTAACCAATGGTATCTCATCAGAAAGGTGTGCGCAAGCGTCAGATACCGCGGTTTTCGCAGACAACCTTCTCATATGGCTGTAGGACCTTATAATGTACTGAATAGAAAAATCACATTTGTCTCTATATATTTTTTTAGCGGTTGATATCATCAGAAAGTATGATAAATAAGCTTTCTTGAGGCATATTAATACTGTAAATCAAATTATATTTTCTTGCTCCTTTTTGTGTCAAAATTTATCACCTCTATTACATATTAAGAAATGGAACCGATTGAAAAATCGAACTTTTTCCGGCTTTAATCCCAAATAAAAAGCACTTTGCTTTATTTTTGTAATCTAGCCCTTGATACTGACCAAGCTTACTTGCTATGGAATAGAGATTTTTAACAATTAATGGTCACCCCAGCAACTAAATTGCTCCCTCTTAACTTTGAAAACTATAAAATGTGCCGATTCGTCGACGAGAATGCATGCTTCGCCGGAGCGATGTGGAGCACCTCCTTCCCAAGTGTTATGTAATTATAAAACGGCTTAATCGCCGGTGGATTTTAATCCGTACCGTACAACACCTTGTATATACCGTTTGATGCGCTTTACCCGAAAATCTCATCAGCTTCATTAAATTCAATATATAGAGGACGTACTATTCACTCGTGTCACAAGTTTGACAAAAACGGTCTTCAGTTTCTAGTTACTTCTTCTCATGCCCTCTCGGCGTCTTTTAATCTATACGCATTCTATCAGTTCCCTGCAATAAGAGTCACGTCAATTAGACAAGTTGAACGACGTGCCCCTCAGAAAACAGATGAATGACCTTGGCAGTTATGGCCAATGAGAGCTATATAATACCCACCGCAGTGTAAATGGTTAGCATCATACAGATTAAAATCATACAGATCGATGATCCATGATAACTACCAATTAGCTCGTGGAGTAATTATGTCTTCATCTCATTAGGTCTCGATATCTTGAGCCATACTCCATACTGGTGAAACCAGGGACTTTATAAAGAGATCATATAAAGTCCCTGGTGAAATATATCTCGTGCAGTGTTAATAATTTGTATATGCCTCATTAACAGCCATCTGTGCGAACACATTTAATCAGATACCCTCAGAGCTTTTACCGGCCCCATCTTTGCCCCGGTACACGAACAGGTGCGGTAAATCCCCGTTTCAGGAGTTATGTCGCAACTGGATAAGGATAACCGATGTAGATGTCGATCTGCAAAGATGAAATACGTTTTGTTCAGGGGCTCGACGTTCGTTCCTGTCTTGGCGTTTTGAATTGTACTTTTCCGTATGCTAAAGTCAGATGTAATTCTGCATAGATACACACGCGTTTTCCCCACAATATGACACCGATATTTAGTGGTACATTCGTGTACCACTGAGTGTTACAGCAATGTAACAATTTATGTTGGACCATCATGGTACCATTTGATGTTGCCGACGATGTAACATTATATATTGGTACATCATTGGCGACGGCTGTCGGTCCAAAATGTATACGGTTTGGATTGTTCCAATGTCGGTCCTACATTGGCTCTCGTTTGTTTGAGGGTAAGAATAGCCATCCTCGGTATATTGTACCATCATTGTACCATTTTAAAATGGGCAAATATTGTAACATTAAAAATTCAGGAAAATAAAAAGAACTCTTTGTTAATCGGAGGTAAAGAAGGTCGTCAGTTTGGATTTACTCGCGCGCACATCTTCAGCTCAGTCAAACCGATTTATTTCATATTTTGGAAGTCCGATGTCGGTTCTGGGTATGCTGATTCAAAGACTTGAGCCATGCGCTCGAGATATCAAGCTCAACAATCCAAAAGAGAGAACATCGCGATCTACAAAGGCATTGAAACTCGGAGATAAGAAAACGAACGCAATCGGCACAACAACATCATGAAGCACCTGCCTGTGCCGGTTCTCCGTATACGGCGAATATTCCACCCGCTATGACAGGCAGGACCAGGTAAATAATTCCATCACTCTAAAATTTATAGCAGGGGGTCGGTTTAAGGGCTTTGCATACCAGAGCAAAGTGAACTGAAAATTTTGATATAGTGATGTCATCATTGCTAAATATCTCCTAAATGGCTAACAGCATGTGGATGAAAATTTCGCACATGACAGTTTAGTTTGTATTGGTTATTTCAACGCAAGGAGAAGTGAAATTGATGCACATTTCACACAGACATAGCTCTTGCAACTTACCGTTTAGCAGTGTCAAGATGTAGAGTTACACTGTAGGCACAGGAAATTGGGAAATCTCGTGCAACTTCTCTTCAATGACACACAACACCAAACAACAGAGAAAAACGGGAGGGGGCATAAGGAAAGGCAGAAAATCGGAAAACTGCAGACAGGAAATGAATACAAATTGAAAACTTGCAATGCCATTTTCTTGGGGACCTTTTTTTTTCGATTGTGTTGAATATTCACAAGGAAAATTTAACCCTTGGGTACGGATAACATTATGCATACAAGCAGACTACATGAGGTTGTTCAACTTGGGGGTTAATTTTAAAGGTTACCAGGTGACTGACTGTTACACCACTCCCCCACTTTACATAAGAATGGAGCACATGGTGCGTTGTTGTTGTTCACATCATGAACATTGGCCATCCATGCATCGCTTTCTACAACGTGAACAGTCATTCCAAAATGGTTTGGCATACAAAATGATGATGACGACGGGTAGTCCATCAAAACTACGATATCTGAGACGTTAAATTACAATACATAACCTTTAAAGCCCAAGTTGTTGGATAAAACATACATCGAGTTCTCGAAAACAAGAGGAAATGTACTGGAATTTATCTCCAAAGAAGAAGAGTGAAGTAAATAGGTAGAACCTCCATGTCCCTCATTTCCAAGATATTGAAGTGTACAAAAAAAAATGGACCTTCTGTAAAGTGGGAGGGTGGGACCATTG